>BGPR01002521.1:12123-51127 GCA_013235015.1 Araneus ventricosus | reverse complement strand
CCCCCCCCCCCCCCCCGAGCGTTTGCTTTTATCTTCTCCTAATACATAATGTAGGCGGTTATCAGGCAGTCTGAGTGTTTGGTTCCATAAATGAATACACAGTAACTTTAACTAACTATTATATTATGCAGAATTAAGTTTACATTAATATACTGAGCAATATTTACAGTTATGTACAATTGAAACAGTTATAGTTCGTCATATGATAAGGATGGCACATCGTCGTCTTTCGTCTTTGTCAGGGAAAAACCCCACGTCGTTCAAGCATCGCGTACCGCGTCGTTCCGTCTCGTCGTCTCCACTACTGTTCTCGGCAGCTTGATACTCTGACGTCACTGGCGATGGCAGCGCCATCTACAGGTACTCAGCTGCGGCTGGTGACCCACAATAATACCAGAAAATTTATGATAATAGATTAAGATAACAAGTTCGTTCACTCCAGTAAAATTTGGAGACGTCATGACGATACAAAATTTTTATGACCTCAGTCCATCCCCCCTCCCGACCGAAATTCTAGATTCGCCACTGGTTTCGATTCAGCATTCGGTTCAACAGGAAGGGGCCTAATTAATAGGTATTCTTCTGACGGGTCTGTTAGCTCAGAGGACACAGAACCCGATTTTAGGATGAGTTGTGGCACGTCTTCATAATTTAACCAATTGGGAAATCGTTTGGAACGATACTATGCTTGTGATCTTCCTATCAGCTGCCGTTTAGGCTTTTCTGGAGAACAGATATTTGTCTATAAAGTCGGACCTCTATTTAACGAAATCGCTAAATCCCGAAAAAAAGTTCGTTATATGGAAAATTCGTTAAATAGAGATTCACCTTTTAAAATACTTTCAACTACGCAAAACAGATTTTAAATTCATAAACACTCAATAGTATTAAAAAAAGTAATTAATCACACCTTTATTTTGTAAATTAATATATATTTGTTTTATATATCTTACCCATCAAAAAGAAATCTGCAAGGAAAACAAGAATAAAACAAAGCATTGTCCGGGAATACGCTGTATTTTCAATTTTAGAAAAGTAATTTTATATTAAAATTAATGAATTTTAATGACATTATCGCATTTTTTATCACAAGTAATTTTAAGCATACATTACCACATACGTCCTTAAATTTAATTACTATTAAAGTCTGTTAATTTTGCCTGAGTTTTTTGTTTGAAAAAGTGTTTTCTCTCATAATACGTCTCCCATCTTTGCAATGCACCAAACCCCCTTCAAACTGTGTGTCGGATTGTTTCAAATGATTTTAGCATTTCATCATACGAAGGTTTGTTGATTTCTGCATCATGATCATTTCCATCTTCATCATCTTCGTCTTCATCGCAATTCATTGCTGTATTGTTTTTATTTTTCACACTGTCCAAAATATCCAATTCAGACTGGTAAAACCAGTTGAAGATCATTGATCACCATAAAATGTGTTAAGGGAAAGAATAAGTTTGAAATGTTCGGAAATATTTTGAGAAATAGAGAGAAAAGAAATATTGGATCACGTGAAAAAGTTCGTTGAATAGAGAACGCACTTCGCTATTTGGAGGTTATTTTACGAAGAAATTCGCAAAATGTTCTTAGTTCCAAGGAAAAGTTCGCAAATAGAGAAATTCGCAAAATAGAGGTTCGTTAAATAGAGGTCCGACTGTAATATGTTTTATAGCAGGGCAAAGTAGTCGAAATAGTTAGCAAAAAGGCAGACACATCGGTACAATCAATCATGTGAATAATTTTTATAGTTGTTGCTATGAAAAAGAAAAGATTGTAATGTCAAAAATAAAAGGATAATTAATATAATTTTTGAGCAGTTTATTTGAGAAAACACTACGAGAGATAATTGTTAAAAAGTTTTTGGTCGTGCATGATTTTTATGAAATGAACTTCTAAATCACTTTTAAACAGGAATGGAGAAAACAAATTTATATTAAAGATCTGTTTCTATTGAACCGTTTGCAATATGAAAGGGTTTAATTACAGGTACAATTCCATTCTTATTATTTTAAAAATATGTTAAAATATTTTATTTTAGCTGTTTTTGATAAATATTTATTTTAAAATTTGGGTTTTTATGTTCCCTGAAATATTATGACTCCAACTGGAACCACTTTGAATTTTCGTTTAAAAAATTTTAATATTTTTTTCTTTTTGAACTTTCATCTTAGGTTCAAAATAAATACATTTCACAAATTTCAGAATTTTAGAATGAATAATAAATTCTTGCGACTGAAAGGGGTTACACATTATTTGAAACCAGTATTGTACGATATTTTTCTGTTTTACTTACCAAAAGTTGAGGCAGAGTAGCTATGACAAATTCACGATAGCCTTCAAACTCAGTACAAGGATTGCCTGTGAGGTATCTAGAGAAAATCATAAGATGACATTAAATGATACCAAGCAATGGAGTCAATTCATGTGATGTTACTGTCACAGGACAAGCGTAACTACTACAATCCCGCACCAATCCATCCTACCCAAAAGGGGGAGAAGGACAAACGTAATTGTGTCATCTAATATTTATTACTTAGTTTTCTTACGTTGTGTTGTGACGCCACATATTTTTTTTTACCTGCAAAATGTACTATGGATTCTAACGGGGCGCAATAGCGTGTAGCCCGTGAGCATGAATTGATTATATTTAGTTACGTTTAAGAATGATAAATTGCAAAAGAAACAGGGAGCAAAATAACAATAACAACAGCAACAACAATAATAATAATAGCCCAGATCTGTCTCTCGGTAACGCTCTGACGTCACCAACAATAAAACTCGCGTCATAGCACTGCGAGACGTTAGACAGCATTATTTCATTGTTAGAGAACCTAAATTTGAGTAATTTTAAATTTAAAAGAGTAATTGTCGTTCTAATTTCAAATTTAATAGATCTGAAACAATGAAATAAAATTTTCTATCAATCGATATAAAATTTATCTCGCTACGATCAATAGTTCCCGAGAAATTTTAAATTATATTAATCCTATATTTCAAATTAATTTCCGTTTTTTAATAGAAAGTAGTAAATTACGTCAGTGGTATATCATGCGCGTGATATAGTTTGAATAAAGAAATATGAAAATAATACGTAAATAAAAAAAATATTTCTTGTTATAAAACATATGTTTATTTTATTTGTTTTCAATCAATGTTAAACATTTCTCTCGCATATATATATACTCTCGCATATATTCTATTTAAACACGTCATGGGAAATCTCATTGCCTCATATCAAATTTGAGACAATTACAAACTATTATTATTTAACAAAATATTAAAGTTAATATATATAAAGTTAAGTTAACAGTACTGTTATTATTGTTTGTTACTGTTGATACTGTAAATCGGGCATTAATATTTTTAGTTCACTGCATGCAGGTTAGAATTAAACGTACATGTAGATAAAAGTATAAAACTTCATATTAGTTGGACTTAGGCAGTAGAGAAACATGACATATTGAAAACATCTATGTTGAGATACAAATGTTTTCAGAAAAAAATTAATTAAAGGCGATTCGAACCTCTACCCTGAAGCATCGTATCATGATAATTAATGTTTTAAGTTTGATTTGTCTGTCTTGTCTTTGTTTGGCTTAATTGCATCGATCATTGCATTCTGTGCATAACGATTTTTACATCATAGATTTTACATAAAGAATGCCAGCCTAATAGCATGTAATGTTTAAAAATCAAACACATAAGAAAGGAGCAGTTCGGATCCGCGTCGTAGATTTTTCGTGAAAACGTCGGGATAAAATCATAAAACAAGTGTTTCGTATTGATATCAATTTAATTATCAATCTCTTTAATACAACATTTACACAGAGTAGTGTAATGGTTACAGAATAGATAAATCATAAGCTACCATAGACACCATGTGATAAACTTGTGATTTATATAATCTGTAACCAAATGTTTTCACGAAAAATCTACGGCGCGGACCCGAACTGCGTCTTTCTTATGTTTTATTTAGAGTATTTGATGGCGCCATCTGTTGACAGTTTATAGAACTACATTTCGCTTATGCGCAGTAAAACATTATTTACTGCAAATGTTCATATTTCCCGTAATATTCAAATTTTTGAATTCAAATTTTAATGCAATGTTTTTTTCTACGTATTTTCAAGTGTTCTGTAAGTTTCGTACAATTCGAAAGAAAACTCTTCATGTTATAATAAAAAACATGCGGAGTTTGAAATTTTCAATTTAATACTGATTTTTACTTATATTCTGATAAATATTTTATTATCTCACTTTGAGTGATAGTAATACACATCAAGCTCTTAAAAATGACACCAGAATCAACCTCCTAGCTAAACGTGCTTCCACTATATACGCTTATTTATAACCTTACATGAAGCTAATTCATAACAATCACGCGCATGTGCCTGCACTGTTACGATGACGTGACAGGCGAAACAAATACTACGCGACAAACTCTTACAGATACGATCTATCCGTTGTGGGGTCAACAATCATTTTCGCATTATTAGTCTCGTAGTTATTAGCGATTCAAATCTGACGGTATTTTGTCACATAAGAAAGTTCGACCGACTATCACTGTAACGAGCGAAAAGACGTTTTCACGTCGGAAGAAACATCCATTGCTTTGAAATATGTTAAAGCATTTTTGCCTAGTCGCACGAGGGCTATTAAAATATTCATGCTGATTATACAGAAACTTGCTGTTTTGTTGCACGTTCTTATATAAAGGAAAAGCATTATTTTAAAATTGTTGTTAAAACTAAGTTTGAAAAATTGATTAAAACGAAACAAAAAAATTGCGCGGAAATAAAATTAGTATCACTGCAAAGGTAGTTTTTGAATTTTAAAATGGTTTTTGTGAAACAATATGCTCGGAAGTTATTACAGAAAAAAGTTAAAATTTCGATTAATTTTTAATTTATTAAAAAATATAATTAAAATTTTTTGAACCTCTTTTTTTATTGAGCACCTACTACTCAAGAAGTAACTACGTGGTAGCTGAAGTTCAACAGTCTTCCCTGCAGAGCACTTTGAAGATTTTTGCATCGCATTTTGCAGACATATCGTATCACTTTCAAGTTACAGATAATATGCCAGCCTATAGACATTGTCATGCTGAAGATTCTAATGTTGCGTACTCTCAGAATCGATTGTTGCATTATAAGTAATCTTCTGCGCAACGGGCTGAAGTTGATTCGATCTTGAACTGCGAACCAGGGCCTGCCTTTAGCCGATTGGACCGATTGCTCACAATAGGGCCCCCGATCAAGGAACCCGTGTCAGAATAATATCTACTCTCCGCACAGTTCAGTGGCGTAACTAGGGTGATCTAGGCAGTGAAAGTGCCCTGGGTTTTATTACCAGAGGGTGAAGAATTGAGTTTAAAAATTTAAAAGAGTTATTTATATATTTTACTCTCTGAAACGAAGGATACAAAGACAAAACATTGTAATCATCATGAAATTCCACCTCGAAATTTTAGACAAATCTATATATGTTACATTGCCAAGAGTCTGAAAAGACCATTTCTGTAATTACATCTGTGTTGTCGGGCTATTTGTAAAGGCAATAACAGAAAAACGCTACTAGACAGATGAAATTTGGTATGTTATCAGAACACCAAAATTTCAGGTTTCAATCAAATTTAGACGAAATCATGTGCCTAAAAAGTCTGAGCAACCTTGCATATGTGGACACAGTAGAATAGAAACGCCAAGAGCTAGAAGGATTAAATTTAGCATATGGTTTTCTCTTTAGAATTGCAGATCTGAAGAAATTTAGGTCTCAATGGAAAGAAAGGAACACATTCAAGATGCATACACGTTTTCTTCACTTTGCTGCGAGGCAAGAACTTCGCCACATTGTATTAATAAACGAGATAGTCAAGGGGATAACACTTCAGACAGTCCTTTCTTTGTCATAAGCCCTTAGATAGTACAAAAACTAAAATAATAATAATAATAATAATAATTTTTTTTCAATCGGGCCCCGAACCTCCTAAGGCCGGCCCTGCTGCGAACTATATGCATTTATGCACGGATTTCAGTAGTGAATCCAAAATTTATAAAATACAGTGGAACCTCGCTTAACAAGCATAATTCATTTTAGGATCTTACTCGTAATTCGAAACACTCGTTAAGCGAAACCATTTTTACCATATAAATTAATATAAAATACGATATGCCGAAAAAAATATGCGTTCCATGCCGAAAAAATTACTCAACGAATTTTATGTATAAAATTTATTTTTAAACAGTTATATATAACATTGTTTAAGGAGCGTGAATCGCCTTCATCTTTTCTTCTATCGCGGAATGAACCAACCTAGAATGCGAATTCGATTTGCATCAAAAATCGGAACAATTAGTTTATTATATGTGATACATACCTAATTTTTTTTTACTAGAAAGCTATCTAGAGACATTTGTTTTGTCTGACGCTCCAAAATTTTACGAAAATATGACACAGCATTATCATAAAATAAATTTGTTGCGCGTATAGCCACTACCTTATTAGGGTGATGCTTCTGAATGTACGATGCAACAATTTCCCATGCTTTCAGCATTTCTCTTATTGCGCCAGAAGATTTTTGCTTAGCTGTTACCTCCTTCTCTGAAAAACTCTCCTCCGCAACTTCTTGCTGTAAAACACAAAGCAAATCCATAAGCTCTTCGGCGGTCAGCTCTTGGCTATGGCCTTCCTCAAGCTCATCGATATCATTTTCCACCTCCAGTTCCATCATCTTGGCCAAAGACGCAATCTCGTGGACTGCAGCTTCCTTAGTTACTGTCTGAAACCCCTCAAAGTGACATTCGACAACGTTCTCCGGCCAAAGCTTTTTCCAAGCAGAAGTGAGAGTCCTTCTTCTAAGCAGAGCAAAGCTTTTTCCAAGCAGAAGTGTGGTTCTTCTTCCAAGCAGAGCAAAGCTTTTTCCAAACAGAAGTGAGGATCTCTTTCCTTCCAAGCAGAGTGGCTTCTTTCCAAACAGAAGTGAGGGACTCTTCCTTCCGAGCAGAGCAGTTTTCCAAGCAGAAGGTGGTTCTTCCTTCCGCTAGACAGTTTTCCAAAACATGAGGGATTCTTCTTCCAAGCAGAGCAAAGCTTTTTTCCAAGAAGTGTCGTGGTGCTTTTTCCACGAAGAGAAGGAGGGTTCTTCTTCCACAGAGCAAAGCCTGGGGCTAAGATGAGGGTCTCCTCCAAGCCAAAAGAGGGTCTAGCTAAGAGCAAAAGCTTCTTCCGCTACATGAGAGTTCCTTCCGCCAGAAGTGAGAGTCCTTCCAAGACAGCCTGCTATAGCTGCAAGGCTTTTTCCGCTAAGAGGTTAGGGTCTTCTCCGCCATAGTTAGGTCCTGTGCCATAGGCTAGGGTTCCTTCCTCCGCTATGAGCAAAGTTTTTTCCAAGCAGAAGTGAGGGTCCTTCTCCGCTGAGAATGGAGGGTCTCTTCCCAAGCAGAGTCGAGGTCTCCTTCCTCCTGGGGCTAAGAAGTGAGAGTTCTTTTCCATGGCTGTGCTTCCAATCCCAGAAGGAGGGTTCTCTGGTTCTTCTTCCAAGCAGAGCAAAGCTTTTTCCAAACAGAAGTGAGGGATTCTTCTTCCAAGCAGAGCAAAGCTTTTTCCAAGCAGAAGTGAGGGTTCTCTTGGTGTTCCCTTCCCACGTATTTTCGATAATTTTGAGGATGGCAATGATGTGGAAAAGTGATATTTCCGAAACTCTCCGAGAGTGAGACTGGTCTCTTCATGGTCTCATGATGACTCATTGATCACTTCAATGATATGACTAAACGCAAATTTGGAAAAATGTGTGATCTCGAGCGATCAAGCGATGCTAACAGAACGAGTGTTAAAGAAGGACTGATGTAGCTGGTTCACAATCCGGGACTTTTCTTTTCCTCACCACTCGTTATACGGAAGGTCGCTCGTTAAGCGAGTCATTTATTTTACAATTTATTTCGCTGGTTATGCGAATTACTCCTTATGAGAGGAGCTCGTTAAGCGAGGTTTCATTGTAGTCGTTGGTTCTGGGTAGTATACAAGTTAAAAATTCATTTTTTAAAAGAAATATTAGCTTAAATGAAGTTCATTTAGTTGATAGTACAAAAATTCTAAGCTGATTTTAGACAAACGAAGTTTGTGTATCTACAATAAATTAAAATGAAGCTAAAAAGAAATCTAAAATCCACTGAAATTGCTCTTACAGTTCTTCCAGCTGATAGTTATCCTGAAGAGACTCTACCGAAGTCAACTCTCCTATGAAATTAGCAGTGAAGTCTAATTTCCTCAAGGATTCGCACCCTAAAACATGAATAATGAGCACTGAGAAGTTAAGAATTTTTTAACAAAATATATCAATTCTTTTTCAGAGATAATCATGCAGTGATCCTTATCAATTTTTAAAAGTTTTTATCTTCGTTGTTTCAGTTTCTGAAGCTTTCATTTTTACTTTTTCATATACAAAGATAAAGTATTGTAATCGTCTAAAAATTCGAACTCGAGAATTTGAAGAATCTCCACGTTTTAGATCTCCCTGAGTTCGAAAAACACAATTTTGGAATTATGTCTGTCTGTCTGTGAACACGATAACTCGAAAACTATTAGAGCTACAGGGATGAAATTTGGTATGTGATCTTGACACTTAATTTGTAGGTTTGTATCAAATTTTGGATAAAACCCGTCTACGGGAAGTCTGTCTGTCCGCGTTCATGTTAACACTATAACTCAAAAACTGGAATAGCTAGATAGATAAAATTTGGTACACAGCTTTATCATCAGGAATGTACGTCCGTATGAAAGTTTGGGCCAACTCCGTCAACGGACTGTCTATATAATCGCATACTTTTGAACACAATAACTTCTTTAAAAATTACTTTGATAAAAGAAATTTGGTATCTGGCCTTCTTACTTAACGGTACATTTGTGTCCAATTTTTGTGTCAATCGGTTGAAAAAAAAGATGTTCAAATTGCAAATTTTGTTTCCTTTATCTTACACCCAGCTCCGCGTTAGACGACCTTCGGAAATCGTGGTATGACGTTTCACTTATTTTTTTTCTCCACTGCGTTTGGTGTTCTTGTTCGTTTCACTGTCTTTTAGCTTATTTCTTTCTCTACATGTGTTAGGAGAATATGAGAAAATTTAGGGGAGACCATTGCAGCTGGTTTAACAGGCATTTTTTCATCAGCACAATTGCTGCTAAAATGAGTTCAAATTCACTAAGTACGGCAACTTGTTCGTCTAATTCGTTATTTCTGATAAACCGAATATTAAGAAACATCTAAAGAAAAAAGTTCTTTATTCGAAAATTTCATTTTTTTTTAAAGATACAATTTGTGTTTGCTTGGATCTTTTAACCTTTTCGGAGGTAACTTTTTTTTTTACTAATTGGAAAAATAAATCCCTAATCGTTTCGTCGAAAATTCCTGAGGAATGGGCAATAATATCATAGATTTTTCCCAAAGTCTGTTGAGCTGAAAGTTTCATTTGCTGATGGTAGCAACCCATAATAGCAGCTTCTTTGTCAGAATGTGAATATATCCCCAAATCGGCTAGAGGCTGAAATTCGCTTTTCTCGTCATTGGGGAAAGGAATGAATGATTTCGATCTTATTGTCGGTATTGTTTTTAAGTGTATAAAATTTTTGTTCTTTCTTTTTCCCCCTTTTCTCTTAATAAAAGGTTCAGATGTAAAGGGGAGATGAAAGGAATGTATTTCATTGAAGTAGAAAGTACGATCAACCCTCCCGCTCAGAGGAGTTTGAGTAGCCGTTCTGAGGGGTTATTTTAATATTATGTCTATGGACTGCGGTAACTAAAAAACGCAGCGAATTAGATGATTCAGCATATGGTTTTACCGTCAAAACCGTAAATCTTTGTCTAATTTCCGACTATGTCAGACAAAAGCTAGACTATTTCCCTGCCCGCGTCTGTATTAACATGATAACCTTTATAATACTTTATTACATTTTAATATATTTTTTTCGTGATTTAATAAACAGTAATATAGCAAATGAATAAATTAAAACATTAAATAAAGTAAAGGTAAAAGAATTTACCTCTCAGATTTTCAATTCGTGTTATATTGTTCAAAGTGAAATTGATGTATTCTAATTTTTTCAAACGTGATAAATTTTCTGAAATAAATAGGATAAATCTTCATTTAGGAGGGACTTTCTTAAATGAATATCGTAATACTTAAATTTTTTTTAAATTTTAAAAAAAAAAAAAAAATGACTGCCTTACCAATTTTCGAAATCAAGTTGCTGTGAAGGTAAAGTATCTTCAAATCTCTACACCATCTGTCGATGTGCTCTATTCTGAAAAAGGAAAGAAAAGAATTAACAATAATTGCAAGTTTTCCATTGTTATTCAGAAATTTTATAGAAACATTTTTCCCATTAAGTTAACATTATTTGTAAAAATGTAGGAAACAGAAAAGATTTTTTTTTTTAAATATAACTAAATAAGGATGTCTGTCTTCTCATTAAAAATAAATTTATGTTTATTTGTCAAATGTTTGATAGGTGGAATATTTGGAGTCCAAACAAATAATTTGCAGTTCTTTTACAGATAATTTAATACATTTTACTGCCAGCTTAATTTTGCCAATGAAAAGATCGAATCTTACCAAGAAAATGCGAGCAATTCCTGCTATTAAAGCTAAAGCCTAATATTAACACGTTCCGCGCCTACGGTCTCAGTCTCGGAACCGAAGGGTTCCAGGTTCGAGACCCGATTCCACTGAAGATTCATCGTGTATGGGGCCTGTTGCACGCTGCGTAGCGGGTCAAACGTCCTCCCTCTGGTGTGGTGCGAAAGTTTGGAGAGGGGGTGCCAACTCAGGTGTCGTACTCGTCATCTGACCGCGGTTCAAAATAGCCCTCGTGTTGCTTCAAAACGGGACGTTAATACACCTAAACCAAACCAAACCGTGCCACGTGTACCATGGATGGTACGTGATAAACTTTCTATTCAGGCCAAGTGTACCATCGATGGTGCACGTGGTACACATTAATCGAAAAGTTAAAACTGATCGCAACGCCACGTATGCCATGAATGGTACACTATGTGATAGCTACGCTAAACAAGCTAATTACTTATGGGTTGATGATATAATGAAATATTGTGTAATAATATATCAATCTTTAGTTAAAACATCAAATGACTTGATTGAAAAGTCGAGCAAATATGACTTGGCACGGAACGTGTTAAATCATAAAAGCTAAGATTCCTAACATCTTTCCTTTAATACTTAACACACATCTATAAAACTTTTGATTCCTAACATTGCTGAAATACTTACTTTTTAATATTTCTTTGATGCAAAGAAACTTCTTCCAAACTAAAAATTTCGCAGTCGTTGTGTTCAGCGCATTTCCGCAAGAGGTCTTCAGTAACTGTGTAAAAAGACAAAATTTTAAAATCTAGAAATTAAAAAAAGTCCTTTTGTCTATATATATTATTTAATTTTTCACACCTTTAACCGTAATTACCAGATAGTGATTAGAATACTTGTAATTGTTTTTGATATTACTAAACTAATTAAACTTTATTTTTTTTATCTATGGGGTGGTGCAGGAAACAAAATCAGTTAAAAGAGATTTGACATAAAAGATTTCAGCAAAATTTTTAAATAATTATATTAGTTGGATTTCATTTCAGTTAAGAGTTATATTTTTCTTCCATCTTACTTTTATCGTACCTGAAGCATAGAAAATGAAAGTATTGTAATCTTCAAAAAATTCGACGTCTATATTTCCATTAATCTTCTCTCTTAGTTCTCTCCGAGGGTAATTTGGAATTATGCTTCTCTGTGAACACTATAGATCAAAAAGGCTGTGATCTAGACAAATGAAGTTTGGTTTGGGATCTTTGTATCAAACTTTCTCTCGATCGAATTTTTCACGAAAACCATCAAAAGGAAATCAGTCTGCCTGTCTGTCCGTGTGCATGTGAACGCTATAATTCTCTCTTTCTCTCTCTATATATATCTATTAATAATAAAGGAGAATGTGTGTGTGGGCGCTCTACAGGACAGACCGCTAGACCTAGAGCAACGAAATTTGGCACAAACATACTCTGGAGGGTGGGAATGTGCACCTCGGAGCCCTTTTTTAAAATTTTAATTAGAATTTTTAATTAATTAAAAATTAAGCGAAATTTTGGCGTTTTTCCTTAATAACTACTGAAAATTTTACCTTACAAAAATTATTTTTACACCATCCAAAAATTTGAAAAAATATTTTACACCATCTGAAAATTTGAAAAACAAATCTTTTCAATGATATCAATTAAGTTGTCACACGATTTTTTCTCTAATTTTAATAAATTTTTAAAAATAATTTTTGGCATAATTTACAACAATACTTTTCATTGTTGTAACGCATTTCAAACCGTTTTCATTGTTTGAACAAATATTTAATCGCGGGCTTCTCTTCCATTGTTGAAAGCTAAGAAAATATCTTATTGGATTTTACTTTCTTCTTTTATTTGATCAATTTTTCTGTGAAATCTGTAAAGGAAGTCCTCAAGATATTAAGTATATAATGAAATAATCCAATAAACTGAAAGATTTTAATTCTTTTTATCAGCGTGTTTTAAGCCAATAGCATGCTGCTGGACGTAAAATGTGCCGCGCCAATTTAATGTTGAAATCAAATGCGAATTTTATGTTAATGTAGAGAAGGAACAGAACAAATGCAAGGCTGCGAAAAGAACACGGTTTAAATGTATATAGCAATTTGAAGTTTAAAACTACTTTGTTAAGGGAAACATGAATATAAAATTAGGCATAAAAGATTCAGTTGAAATTTCATTTCCGACGATCAAGCTGGTCGCCGAAGGCGGCTAGTACACACACATATATATATAAGCAAGAAACTATCTTCATGAAATTTGGCACATTGTTTTTATCATCAGAATTGTAGATCTGCCGACTTTAGACCAAATCTCTCAACTGGCCGGCTATCCTTCGGATTTGTCTGTTCGTGTGTATGCAAACGCGATAATTCACACCTCAATAAACTAGATGGATGGATTTTGGCATGCGTTCTTTACACCAGTATTGTCGATCTTTATCAAATATTGGACCCAACAGGTCATTGGGAAGAAGTTCTGTTCCAGAATACATTCTTAAATCTCGTTACAACAGGACGAAGCTAAACACAAAACGCGCCATAGTGTGGAAGTATACGAGAAAGTCGAGGGAGAACACTCACGCTGGTTTAATAACTTTTTTAACTTTGGGATCACGGTAAAATTTACCTGACAGTAATAGAGTAGGGAGTGAAAAAATTTAAGAAGTTCTGATTTAGGCCACGTGGCTGCATCCATTTTCTGTCGGATAAGTCATTAGCGGCAAAATGTCGGAGAAGCGATTAGCGGCATTGATAGCAATTGGGTAGCGCACAGGTACTTCCAATTTACCTTCGACCTGTGGGGAATAATGCTGAACAAAGTGTCGCTAATTACTTGTTCGACACCGACGCATCGTGGGAGGTATACATAAATGGAGATGCTCTGTTTTGGAAACTAAGCTAAATTTCTGATCCTAAAGAAAATTTTCAGTCATTTTAATTATTTGTCAAATACGTATTTGAGTATAAAATGTGTATCAATGTTTTATCTTCTAGATGTAGCTGGTTTTTATCAGCGGAACCCTCTGTATATAAAAAGAAAACGCAACACACTTGTAAACCTTGTCCCAGAAGAGTACACAAGGCCATTCTTCTGTTCCTAAAACTTTATTTTTTTTTTGGATTAGATCAGTTTTGATTAAAAAATGCCAGAACGATAAGATTTCGAAATCACGTAACAAAGAATTTCTATGTCACGTTCATATTTTGCTCTTCAAAATAATTCATGAATTCTGAGTATTCCCTTAAACATTCTTAAGAATTTCTTTCTTGATTAACCGGAGAACTCGGTGTCACGTGACGTTGACATAATATCGATTCGATATATTTATGATCTAAAATTAGTCTATGAAAGAGAAATACTCAAACGGAGTTCTTACAAGACTATATCAAATTAAATTATAATCTGCATATGTTTTTATTATTTGTACTAGTGAAGAAGAAAATTTGCTCAAAATGAAGTTTCTCTGAAATGGGATGATCGAATTTATGGTTTTGACAATATTATGCAGAATTCATGTAATGGTTCTTAATTATTTTTAACTTCCGAGATCAGATTGAAAAGCAGTGCTATCGATTTCACGAAGATTATTTTTAATCTTTTTTGTGACCTTATATTGTTAAAAACCATTTACTAATTTAATATTAACAGAATAAATTCCTAATTTTCAAATTATTAAAAGATAAATCATTTTAAGTTCATGCACATAGTGTACGTTCTTCTCTTTTTCTTGTAAATAATCTTGTTGAAAGGAGTAATAAAACCAGATTTTTAAAATTTCATCCATTTGCTCAATATTCTCCATTTACTTATTATTTTTTGTCGCAAAATTAGAAGGAAACCTAGTATACCTTGGAATACCAACTTTAATAGTATGGAAACATTATTTTAATCTGTGTTCACAGCTACTATATAAGAAGAAAGTGAATAAAATACTGCCTAATCACCATTTTCCATTGTTTACTTAATAGCAGCTACAACTCAACTCCACTTGGAGTAATTCAATTTGGATTTACTGTTCCGTCGTTTGATGTAAATATGCGATTTAAAAATTTTGTAAATATCTGCAATTAAAGTGTTTTTGCATATTTAATCCATAGTATTTATTGATTTTTTTAACACCCATAATGCACCATCATCAATAAATTCGTCACTAAATATTTATATAAACTGCGCTTTCCAACTTCTATTCAAAATAAATTTAATTTTATACAAATTAAAAACAGCAAACGAAACTGATGAAAGCAGCTATATTGTCACATTTTTTTTATCCAAACGTTTATGAATGAATTCCAGCAAGATAAAACCACGTGGATAAAACATTCTTATAGCAAATTAATGAGTTAGAAATCTATGCAAGTTCTTATGATTTTCCCTTGTTTCAAACCATTACTTCTAACAAAGTAGTAATGTGATAATACAGACATTCTAATATATAGTATTATTAACTTAATTATTACTTGTAAATGAGTAATTTTTAACATTTTATTCTAGTTATTTATCTGAAAATGTAGGTGTTCCTAATCTCCTAAGAAGTCTACGAACTACAATTTTTGAGAACTTTTGAATTTATTTATGTAAAAATAAATATCAGAAAATCGCTAAATCAATTATATATTTACCAAAAAATCGTTCTAGACAGTAAAAAGGTTCTCAAAAAATTGCCTTTCCTACTAAGTTTATAATTTTATAAAACAGTTCTTAAAGGAATGACAATGAAGTTCCGAGAGATTTTTGTTTACAATCACAATTTTCTAAAAAGATAAAAGTGAAAAATATCTACAAATTTATATTAAATTCATGCAGATAGATTGTCAGAAAGCATGAAAACAAAGAAATCAGAGAAAGAGCAACTTACTAGAGGTCATCTTAAAACACTTCTTTGCTAGCCAGAGTATTATAACTATTGTTAGACGTGAGACTGTTGCGTTGCTAAGGTATCTCAGATGATATCGGTTGCTATGGGTCGCGTGAAGAGAAATTTGTCTTTCCCGATACATCACTTTGGGAAAAAAAAGGAAATTCGAACTTCTATTCTGAAACATTGTAGCATGTTAATTCTGTCTTGTTAAAACGCTATATTTTTGTTATCGTCTGCGTTTTTAAATTTCGCCATCGTTCCGAAGTCAAGTGAACAAATTCAAAAAATTATATCAACATAAACCAAAATGCGAGATACTTCTATTAAATTTAACACAGAAGTATGGAAACAAGTCTTGAAAATTAAAAAAAATTAAATGTAGATTTATTACTTTTAAAGTCGACTACTGTTAAAGCCGACTCCACAATTAAACAGACTAATGAGATTTATTTATTGTACAGTGTTGTAACTTCTGCTACAAACACAAGCTTGGCATCGTTAATAGTGCTACAACAAGAGAAACAAACATATTTACCATCGAAAATATGAAAAAAAAACTTTTAAAGGAACAGCAAAAGCAAGGGGAAAATATTTAAACAAATAAAATGAGGAGAAAAAATGCGAACTAGAAGCGGTTTGCAAGACAGAAAGGAGTTTTTAAGTGCTCTCAGCTTAATCTTAGCATTCTTGTCCAAATTTAACAGGCTTTGGAGGGATGTATCGGGGTAAACCATAGCTATGAGTTCTAGACGGCTATGAGTACACATGGTTCAATTCTTTAATTTCTTTTAAGAGCTGAAGTCGTGTATCACGGTATCTTGGACGATGGAAAAGGATGTGTGATATAGGGGTCTATTCTGGTACCCTCGGTTGGGTTGGGTTCGGTTGTTACGGGGCGGACCCCACCCCAACCTGGGGTACCAGAATAGACCCAATAGTTTCTTCCGCATGACACACAATTCGCAGTTAGGAAAAGAGACGATATTGGAATCTATGAAGGGGCTTATTAGTAGGAAGCATATTAGTTCGAAATTTTCTTAAAAGATTCTCAGGTCACAGTGCAGCATAAGACAACTTGCAGTACGATGTCAGATAACTTGAGAAGTTACTTTTGTCATGTGACTATGACGTCACGTGTATTAAGTCCATTCAAAAAGTACCTGAAAATATGGTCCTTCTAGTTTTGCAAATTGTTCAAATTTTAAAGTTATCTTCAATTTGAAAAATATTAAACTTGAAAATATAAAGAGTAAAAGTTAAATAAAATACGCAATTAACAATTCAAAAAAAATTTAAAAAATATATTACAATATTTTAGTAGAGCGTAAGATGCTGCTGCATACGAAAAACAAAGGAAACCAAAAACATTTCAAATGAGCAGAAAGACAAATAAATTCAATTTGAAAAAACTGTAGCAAAAGAATAACGAATCCATCCAAGCATACATTGTCAAGGGTTACATGCTCGGCATGGGTTCAAAAAAACTTGAGAAATTTTTCTGTAAGAAGCTTGACTTTCGTCAAAGGAAGCTTCTTGTAACCTGAAAGATCCCAAGAGAAGAGAAAGACTAAACAATGATTGATCACAAATTTTTTTTTATACGCAAGACAAGAAGGCAAATAAGATTTATGAAAAAACGATTTAAAGAATAAATTATTAGCCGTCGAGCTTAGAAATACCGTCATAGGAACAAAACATTAATGAAAGAAAAGGTATTCGACTTACCCCAAGAGAATAAAAATGGCCCTACGAAGACTAAAATAGTATAATTTTCCTGCTCAAGAATTCTAAGAAAATTCTCCCAACCCTACCAGAAAGGTAAAAAATATAAGATTCCTGCGCCATCTATTAGTCGAAAAGGAAAACAGAACAGAATGAAGAAAGAGAAACTCAAGGCGAAGAGAACAAATTACTACTTAAGATCCAAACAGCTTTCAAAATTAAACCTTCTATGCTGCAATAATTAAACTTAGAAGGTGGCCGGGGAGGGTACTGTGGTGGCACACGTGACGATATTTAAGCTTCCATTGCAATTGTCGCATGAACTAATGTTTTAAATTTTGTTTGTAAATATTTGGCAAGCAGTTTTGATTATTCCACAGATTTTTAAGATTTTGTTTTCTTAGACATCAATACTAAAGCTACTATGGCCGCTGGTTTTCTGTTATTCTTTTTAATTCAGACTTCAAGCTTAGTCTCGTTTTACTTTGTTAAATGGTTTACAATTTTGTGGGAGGGAAAAAAACTCATCGAAATATCTTAAGCAATCAACATTTAACCCTGTGCACTCGTATGTCTCCTCGAGGCACACTCTAGACTCTACAATTTGAAGTTTCTATATTTTGATGCTTAAAAAATCAAAATTGTAAAAGGAAGATTAATTTCAGTAAAAAAAAATATCGACGGATAACTACATTACTAATATAATAGCCCAAATGTCTCGGTAACGCTCTGACGTCACTAACAATAAAACTTGTGCCATAGCACTGCGAGACGCTAAACAGCATTATTTTATTGTTGGAGAACCTAAATTTCAGTCATTTTAAATTTAAAAGAGTAATTGTCGTTCAAATTTAATAGCTCTAAAATAGTGAAATAAAATTTTCTATCGATTGATATAAAATTTATCTCGCTATTATCAATAGTTCCCGAGAATTTTAAATTATATTAATCCTATATTTCAAATTTATTTCCGTTTTCAAATAGAAAGTAATAATTTACGTCAGTGGTATATCAAGCCCGTGATATAGCTTGGACGCCACGATGCACGATGGATTTCACGAATGGATACCCCGATGATTTTTTGAATAAAGAAATATGTAAATAATATGTAAATAAAAAAATATATTTCCTGTCATAAAACATATGTTTATTTTGTTTGTTTTCAATCAATGTTAAACATTTCTCTCGCATATAGTATATCTATTTAAACACGTCAAATTTGAAGGGAAATATCTCGAATGAAGAGGCAATTTGCACCCGTCATACCATGACGGGTGATTTTCTAGTTCTAAAATAAATCGAGCCCTTGCAATCGTTGAATTAACTACTTTCCGAGTGCAAAGGGTTAAATGCTAATGTAATTTTTGGAGTTATTTTTACCTGCACAAGAGAAAACATTCAGTAGGGTCTATTCAATATGCACTATTATTTTCTTACTACTAGAAGAGGATATAAGGCAACATATGCGGTCGGGGCGTGTTGCGCAATCTTGTTTCTTTTTTGTTTGATCCGATGAATTTTTTTTTCTTTCGTCCTTCTACATTGATGTTACTCTAGGGGATCTATTATGGTACCCCCGGTTGGGTTGGGAGACGTCACTTTTCCCGTTGTTAACGTGCGGAAAAAGTGACGTCCTCCCACCCCAACCGGGGGTACCAGAATAGACCCGTAGCGTTTCGTGTGGTTAAAGTTATATTGTCATGTCATTTTTGTTTCAGAAAAGTAATGGAATGTTGGTTATAGTCAGGCCAGCTGAGAGAGGAGCAAAATCCCCTGGGCGCGTGTTTAGGACAAAAGGATTTTTTTTCCCTTATTTTCAAGAGTATTTTCTTTTTATCCATGAGAAATGCGGCCTGACATGAGTTGAACTATATTTTGCATTTATTTTCTCTGAATTTAAAGCTCGTACATTCCAATTACAATATACTAAATTACAGAAGGCGGCTAGAAGGCACATTTTCACAATACGAGACGTTACCGGGCCACCGGAAAAAAGAGTTCCGTCCGCTGCTTAATCACCATAGTCATGATTCGCAAGGGGAGGGGTGGGCGGGGGAAGACCAGATTTAAAGTTGCGATACGAAGGGATACCATCCTATCTATTAATTTCTCAATCAAAAGTCAAGTGCCACAACTTTATGGCAGCAGTTCCTAATTGAGTCTCGTTTATTTATCATTTGTAGGTATTTGTTTTTGTCAGTGCCGCGCGCGCGCGCGCGCGCGGATCCAGGATTTGTGTCTGGGAGAAGCTGAGGTGATAAAAAAATTTATATCGTCGTGACGAATGTCGAACCTCATAGGTTATGTAAACCAAAACACCTTTCAGTCTTTCCTCGCATGACAATAAGAATAATAAAGAACACTACAATACTGTCGATAATTTAATAAAAAGCACAATGAACTAGCCAAAAAATATTTTCGACCGCGTCAACGATACAAGTACGAGTGGAATGACTACACAAAGTGGGAAAATTTTCGAGCCTGTCAAGCCAGAAAGCAAGGTTGTCACGGTTTTTTTAAAGAGAGATTAAAAACAAACAGCTGTAGTGATTTTAAATAAAATCAAGAATTCTGGTTTAGCTTTGAGGGATGCTGCAGCCCCATAGCACCCTCCTGGATTCGCCACTGTTTTTTGTGAGTGAGAGCCCGGTCAGATGTGTGCTTGTGTGGAGGGAGGGGCATATGCCAATACCCTGCCCTGGGTCTAGGGATGACGAATATTTGATGAACTGTTTTTTCCTACGCAATTTCAAAAAATGACAAATACCATTGATGAATATAACTGTGGAAAAGGTGTGATTCAATCATTGGTACTTAAATATACGTAAAGTGTTTCAAATTAAAAAAATAAATTCATTTCTTTTTAAAATACTTTTGCAAAGTTTTAGTTTGTAGTTCCACCTTCTGTCAACAGATGGCGCCATGGAAGCTCATTTTCGGTGCTTAGAAAGAAGATTGATAAACCACAAATATTTTCTATCTCCATCTTTGCGGTCACACTTCCTGTGACTCACCATTCTTGTGATATGCGTTTTCGAATGATTACATCTCTTTTCGATTATAGCTCTTTTATAACGATAGAAAGTCTCTATAATCGTTCACATCGCCATAATCGTTTGAAAACAAATATTCACAGGAAAACTTAGTTAATTGCGATTGGAACTAATTGATCGGATTTGTGATTCACTGGAAAAGGATTTTCGGACAGTTAACTGTGCGGATATTAGCTTCCGTGCTTGATGGTAATATTTGTGGTTAACTAAATTGATAGGAAAGTTTCCTTTAAAAGTAGTTTTCGATGCAGGTGCCATCTATTGACAGTATATAGAACTAAAAACACAAAATTTTGCAGAATGTATAATAAAAACAAATGACAATTTTTTATTTAATTTTTTTCAAAACACTTTACATACATTTAATAAGACTTTGAAAATTGAAAGTCTGATTGAAATCACACTTATTTAGAACAGATATTTAAAAATAAGAATAGCAAAAATATTTGTTATTAAAAATGTAGTGGATTATGCATCCCTACCTGGGTGCGGCTCGGCTGCCTTGATTATAAAGTCTCCTGAGTTGAGACTCCAGGCTTGGCAAATATTTCGAGTCACGAAGGCTTTGTGGCAGATCCGTTCAGATGGTCTGAAGTTCGGAACCCGATACCTTCGACGATCTGTTGTGTTTGGTGTATGTTAAAATTGTCGTGGATCAAACGTTCTATAGTAGTGTGGTGTTGAAGTTTGAAGGGAGGCGTACCGAATCATGAATCATCCGTTCATGGTTCAAAATTAGGAGGTCCATCCCTAAATAGCCCTCATGCATCTTTAAATGGTAAGTGAATCTAGCTAAACTCATATAGCATAGGGATGTATAATCCACGATTTTTTGAGTAACAGATATTTTTGCTATTGCTATTTTTAAATATCTATTCCAAATAGCTGTTATTTCAACCACACCTTTAATTTTCAAAAAGTCTTATTAAATATAAGTAAAGTGTTCTAAAAATTTAAAGAAAAAATTATTATTAATTTTTAATATACGTTCTATATAGTTTTAATGTTTAGTTCTTTATACTGTCAACAGATGGCTCCAGCAAAAATTCTTTTGAAGGGGTGTTTGGAATGTCTTGGTGGGAGTCACAATAGTAATCAATCACTGAAGTCGTCTTTCGACGTCACAGTTTCCGGTCTTTTACCAACATCCATATTGCTACTTCACAGTTCCTGACTAGGAATGTATAATCCACGATTTTTTAAGTAACAAATATTTTTGCTATTGCTATTTTTAAATATCTATTCCAAATAACTGTTATTTCAATCACACTTTTAATTTTCAAAAAGTCTCATCCCAGATAGCAAAGAAGGTTGCGGAAAGGTTGCCATTTCACTTTCCATAGGCTGTCCGCGAAAGCATTTCCGCGCAAACCGTTTCGGAAACCATTGCCGAAAGGTTTACATAGGAAAGCTTTTCATGAACTACCTCACCGACAACGTTTGAACGACAAGTCCGCGGAAGCATTGCCGCGCAAACCTTTTCGGAAACCATTTAAGCAAAATTGACGTAGATAAGCTTTTCATGAACCACCTGTCCCATCGTGTGTAGCCCCGTACGGTACAGTGGTTATTGTGTTCGACTTCCACCTCTAGGAACGAGGGTTCGATCCCCGGCTCGGGCGAATTTGAAGTTTGTAGGAGTATGGCCTTGAAAAGGGGGTGAAAAAGGGAGGTTCCTCTCTGCAGGCATATGGCTTCGGAGGAGAGAAGGAGGATCTATTTTTCGGCCGAATGAGGGCTCTTAACACCCTTTTGAAAAGGCATGAAACTCTCGTGGATATTTTGTTTTGAAATTATTATTAGAAGAATCAATAGCTTGTTTGTTTACATTTACTACTCTATATCCAATCTTGCAATCATATGCTCCCTTACAATAAATTCATCATTGAAATTAATATTTCCACACATTACCAGCATATGAATATCCAAATTAAGATTCTAGAAATCCTTTGATAGATTTAAGAGCCTTTAAAACATTACTAATCAAATCCTTAGATTAAATAAATTAAGAATTTCAATTAGAAATTTACACCTTCAAATATTTTAGTAGTTTCAATATTTAGAATGTTATTACACCTGTTGCTCATCGGATTCTCAAAATTCAATGCTTTCTAACTGCAAGATGAATTTCTACACATATTAATAATCTTAAAATCTCATATATATCCTTAACTTCAATTAACATCTAACAAATTCATAAACCATTAACTAATATCTCCACTTAATGAATCTCTTCGCAACAGGCATAAGATGCATTCACTACAAAATTTCTGTTTTAATTATCCTCAAAATAAACATCCATAATAAAAAATCGATATAACTTAGAAAGTGATTAACTATATGCGTTGTGTTATTTTAGAAGAATCTAAATCCGCAATAACCCTAAAATTTCATCTCTTACTCAGTGCTTAAGTATTTGACAAGAAAAACAAAGCCAAAGAAAACAACTGACAAAGTTTTAAATCTAATCAATTTATTAAGTAACTCTTCGCACATTATCAAACACATATAATACTGACACACATAAAAGAATTTTCAACGCTTGACATCAGCATTCCAATCTTTTAAAATAAGTAAACAGTAATAGGGTCGACCCATTCTCAACCAGATTTCTAATTATATGTTCATTAATAAATCCAATATTTTACCCTATCAGCCTATTCAATTACTAAAATATTAAATTTATCATTCTTAGGATTATATGAGTGGATATCTCTAATTTAAATTCAAATTAATATTCAAGATTATTACAAATATTTTCCCCATAAAATGTTAATGTATTACTCAGTCAATATATAAAAATATAACTAAACACACATAACTCTTCTCATTATAACAGGTGAATTATTCATATGCACTAGATGTCAACTCTATTTCTAAAGAATATACATTGATTAATGCACATTCACTGATGTCAAATCATTCCAAAGAACATTATTTCTATAAATATCTTAGATATTCTATTTTCGAAACTGATAAAATAACATCTATGGATTTGCCTACACATTCCAAATAATCACAAAATATTAAAAATTGCATGAAGTATAATAATTTCAGCATTCTATAAACCTTATAATTCACATTACATTATTATACATTTCTAACATGACAACTCATTTTAAATTTAACATTTTCATCCTCATCATAAATTCTTAGATTTTCTTAATTTTTAATTTTCTTCTTGAAATTAATAAACTTTGATGTCTAAAATTATAATTTACAATTGTTACAAATTAAATTACTTGATGATAAAGTTATGCATTACATTTCTTACAAATTAAATTATTCGATGATAAAATTAAGAATCTCGACCCCCTTTTCATCCCTAAAGTCACTCCATTCAAAAATAATTTAAATATCACTTATCTTTTATCGTAGACGGCTGGAAGGTTACTTTTTTCCATCATTTGGCACACTTCAGTTGACGATCTCAGATATTGGGAAATGTCTGCAACAGGATGGTTTAAAGGCGGTCTCAGATATTGGGAAATGTCTGCAACAGGATGGTTTAAAGGCGGTCTCAGATATTGGGAAATGTCTGCAACAGTATGGATTAAATTCTTTCATTAAGTTCTTTAACATTTTGCACATTTTTGATGGCGATCTCCGATAATGGGCAATGTCTGCTACACGATGGTTCAATTTCCTCCATTAAATAACAATCGTAAGGGCTCCTTGTGAATATTTCCCGGTTCAATAGAACTATGAAGACCTCCTTAGCTCGACGGGCCTTGAACGTATTTTTGCCCGGAGCTCACAGCTGTAATTGTGAGGATTTCACGATTAAACCGCTAATAGCGGATTTTTTTTATAGTTACTTCTGCAGGGACATCAACCGCACCGCATGAATCACAACACTGTACGCAGGACGATTTACCGCATATCTTCTGGATGTCAATCGTTCGGCATGAAATAAAATTCATAAACATTGGGACGATAGCTTGCCGAACTATGATCGCAATGGAAAAACCCTTTTTAATCCGCTATTTCCCGCTGCTACCTTCTGCACTCCTCGCCAATCGGCACTAAACGATATTTTTCTCATCTTTACTTCGACAATTCAAAAAAAATTCCCAGAGATGACGGGGATACTACTTCGAATTTTCTCATCTCTTTTTGCTAGACTCTCTTTACATTTTCTTCTCCATTCTCATCTCTTCTTGCTAGACGCTCTTTACATTTTCTTCTCCATGTGAACCCTCTTACAAATTTTCCTCTTCTTAAAAAATTTTTCAAGTCAAGTCCCCTATTTTTAGTCAAATTGAGAGAGCGAGAGCGTGTCCGTCTAAATTCCAAACACCCCTTTTTAAATTCCTCCTGACGACGGCCTTTACGCCAAAATAGCCAACTTATTAAGTTATCATTGGTTAAAAGTTTTCCAAAATCATGCAACCCCTTAAATTAATTCACGTCCCCGGGCTCTCCTGTCCAATCCCGGCTATTTTCAGTACATCGCCCAAAACTTTTATACCACGTGGTACAAAGAGTTTCCAACTTTCTCTAACGACAAAGGGATTAAGGATGTGTTGACAGTTATCTAACAGAAGCCACCCGTGCGAATCGCACCCAGGTCAAAGGTGAAGAAATAGAAATCGTTCGTTCCTCGCAATGGAGTAATAACTTTTAGAATGGAATTTTTACAAGAGAACTCTTGTCACGCAAAGCGCAGGAAAGGCAATAATTCTGTCAGAAATATTGAAAATTTCTTAAACTGAGCCCGTTCGGGTCAAAGGTTTCTTAACTACTGAATGCCAGCTGGCAGAAATGTGTGTGAATCAGAATTTTACCGACAATTGCAAGAAGGACACCCACGAATTATATCCACCGGCTGTTTTTAAAAGTGGAGAGGGAACATTTTTCGGCTTAAGTTTACTCGTTGTTTACAAGAAAGTAAAGAATTAATCGTTACATGTTTGAAAGCTGGGCATATGGAGGGAAATTTTTTCTTCCTTCGCAAGGCGGGTGTCCAAGCTTAGCTAAAGGGCGGGAGATCTCTAGGTTCAATGAACTCGTGCTCAAAGACCTATCTTTACTGAATTTTTACTCAATATAAGATTTAAATATTTTCCCAAATAATAAATTCTTAATTATTTATTTATTTAGCCGAATACTAAGCGAATAAGATAAACGATTTTTTGAGGGATAAAATAAAAAAAATAAGAAGAATAATTAATTAATAAAAAAAATAAGAATAATAATCAATTAATTCATATAACACCATGGCATCCTTATCAGACCCTTATAATTTCTGTAATTAATCAAAGGATACAATAATCGATTTAAAGAATAAAATAAAAATAAATAATAGTTAATTAATTTATCATATTATACACGGCTGTGTGGTTAATTAATTTACGACACACTATCTTCTAGAATTCCAACAATCATTTCTAATTTTATAAATAAAATATTCCAATTAAGCTTTACATAATTTAATTAAATGCCATCCCTTTTTAGAATTTAACAAATAAATATTCTAATTGACTTTTAGTGATTTAACTAAACTTTACAATAAATACAGTTTAATTTTCATCCCTTTTTAGAATTTAACAAATAAATATTCTAATTGACTTTTAGTGATTTAATTAAACTTCACAACAAAACAAGCTTGAGGAAAGCCTGAAACAAGCTTGTAATAAAAGCACGGGGAAGTCTTACTAAAAACCTTACAGAAAACCTTGTTTCTTGTTGACTAGCGAACCTTTCCGCTACCTTGCTGAAAGGTTCAACCCTTTACCCGTGCTGACGACAAGGTTTCCAAAACCTTTTAGACAAGCTTTCTTTGCTATCTGGGATTAAGTATAACTAAAGTGTTCTAAAAATTCAAATAAAAAAACAGTTGTTACTTCTACTTATTGTTTAACACTTTCTATTAAGTTTTAATGTTTAGTTCTTTGTATTGTCAACAGATGGCGTCACCAAAAATTCTTGTAGAAAGAGATGTTGGAACTTGCGTTCACGGGTCACAATCACAACCAATAGTAATCAATCACAGAAGTCATCCTACACAGTCGCAGTTTTCGGTGCGATCACAGTATGGGATCTTTACCGCGACTATTCTTTTCTTATACAATTACCCCGATTCTGTCAATCAAAGAGAAAAACGAATACTTGCTCCTTTGAGTTCCCGACGAAGCTTTGAATTACAAAAGCGTCGCTATCATTCGAGAGGACAGGAGGGGTGATTCACAGTAAGACGTCTTAAACCGCTATGAAGGGGGGGGGGGGGCGCACGGGCATCTCACATCCCCCGCGGCGGGGGTCGAGTGATCTGCGCGGTGAAGCGTGACCTGCTTATCTGGAAGATCAATGTTGAAGACTCTGTTTCCCCTGGGTGGGTTGTGGTGATGCCCCCCCTGTGTGGGGAAGGTAGTTCATGCTTTTGATGGCGCCATCTCTTGACAGTATATAGAAATAAAAAATAAAACCTCGCAAAAATTATATTAAATAGAAAAGAAATTAAAATAATAAAAGCTTTTCGTACATTTTATACAAATGACTGAATCACTCCTTTTTGACAGTAGTATTTATCACTGTTATTTTTTATTTTTTAATATTGCGTAGAAAATAACAGTTCGTCAAATATTCGTCATCCCTAATCCAGCAACTATTTATAAGGGTGCGGAGTTGCCAAACCCGCTATTGGCGATTGTTCGAAAACAGTGGATAGTTCTTGTACCCCGGTTGGGTTGGGAGACGTCACTTTTTCCGCCCGTTAACGACAAGTGCGATTCTCGTACCCGTTTTTCCAACCGGTTGAGATCTCGCTCGGGCGAAAAAAGGACTCCGATTTTTCGCCAGCTCTGTACCTGGCGTAAACGCTATTCGCTAGCGAGAAGTGTTGTTTCGATATCAGAACTTATCAAATTTTCGTTTAAAATGGAGGCTGTTAAGACGTTAATTGTGTTTTGAAAGGGTTTATTGGGACAAATGTAATCCATTTGACCAATCTAAAGAAGAATTTATCAATTACTTTAGATTTTTTAAAAAGTAGTTAAATCTTTTATCGAATTTAAATAATTTAATCTAATAATTTAATACGACAATCTAAAGTAATTAAATCTTTAAAAGTAGTTAAATCTTTTACTACTCCATTAAGATAGTCAATAATGATAGTTGATAATTAGCTAAGATCAATTACATTTAAAGATTTAATTACTTAATATTTTCTTATTAAATTAAATTAGGGTAACATTTTAACATTTTTTTAACATTGAGTGTGGAATGACTTTCCTCATTCCGTATATATATCATTACAATTTTTTTTTATTTGGGTTTTAATTCAAAGAAATTTGTCAAATATTTACAAAGTAATTGCAAAATCTGACAATAAAAGAATTTTTCTTGTTCCTTGATAAAGATGTAATTTTTTTAATGTTGCGAAAACTTGCTGAATTTAATAACTTTTTCATGTTTTATTTTCTTATGTAATTGGAAAAATAAACAAATGGTTTGTAATATTAATTTATAAGATTTATTCATGTTGAAATAAATGGCATGGAAAAAAGTTTATTACTTTTCCTCTCTCTAGAAAACTGATAAAATTACATCAATATATTGAAAAAAAGACTCCAATTTATGTTCTATAAATGTATAATATTATTATAAATGTATATTTTGTAAAAGATAAATGGATTACCCCCCCTTAACAATGGACTTATGAAAGCAAGAAAGATGCATTATAATGCATCTTATAAGAGCAGAAGTTAAATCTCACATCTTACACTTGGTGTCTTTTGAAAAGATGCGATCAACTTTCCCACTTAAAATTTGTGGATATTTTCCAAAATAATCCAACTTAATTTCGAATTGGGAAGCAAATGTACGCTTCGCCCTAGTTCCTTTGTCGATTCAAAACTTGAAGTGAATCTGAAACCATAAACAAAAATATCGCATGGCGATCGCTTGATTTGCTGCACGCGCAGCAGAAATACGTCACTTCCTAGCGTAAAGCGAGATGCTCGAAACGACAGAGGTACGAGAATCAGACCCCTTCTTTCGGTCGATAAAAAGTCATTAACGTCCCGCGGTCGAAAGGCGAAACGCTCCCAACCCAACCGGGGTACGAGAATAGACCCGTAAAGGACGTTTATTATTAAGACGAAATATTTAACAAATAACCATCTCTTTTTCGGATCGGATTCGAGTTCTGAAATTCTATGCTATTTTAAAACCTATGCTACTTTGAGAGCCACAATTGTTTTTAGAAAACGAAACCTCTTTTTTCTTATCATTTTGTGGCAACGTTAAAAAGTAAACGTAAATGTCCCTCAGTATGCTTAGCAGCCGGTCTTGAAAGTAGATTTTGTAGACAGATATTGAAATCGAAAAATAATACAAACGCATGATGATATTTGTTTGAAAAATTTGAGCTAGCTTCCTATCAATATTGTTACCTGATATTCTAAAAAGCAAATCACTGATCATGGCCAGTTTAACTAAAAATTATAGGACAACGTTAGAACGTATTGAAAAATTCATATCACCCTTGTATTTTACTGATGTAAATCTTTATGGAAGACAATATCCATATAAAACGAGTTTGCCAACACTGTTGCATTTTGATTCTAATGGGAGAATACCTTTCAAGGAAGCTATGGAAATTGGTAATTTTACTCCTACAAAAGTAGGATCATCTTTTGGCCCTACTTGGACTACACACTGGTTTAAGGTTTGTTACGTTTTAATAATATTAAATTCTGTGTAACTGGTGAAATACTTAGAAATAGTTACTGTATGAAAAGTATTGAACATAAGTGGTTATTCTTAAATAATTAATGCTGTGTTAATGATTTTTAAGCAGCTATATTTTTATCCTGACATATTGCAATTTTTCAGTTAAAAATATGAGTGTTATGTTATAGTTATTATTATTACTGATTTACTAGTTTGGATTCCAGTTAAATGAATTTTAAAACTTTCTTACTTTAATTATCTATTTGCTACATGCATCAACAAAGTTAAAAGAATGTCTGATGCATCATGATTGCCATTATTTTATTAATAATTTCATTGCTTAAAAATCAAAATAATGGCTGTTTTTAATAGTTTATTTATATCCAAATAGGAAGAACAATAATTTTCTCTCAAAAATATATTTTAGTTTTTTATGGTTTAGTAAATTGACATACATTTTTTTTTAGTATTTTTATAATTTTTAAGAATTATTGGCTATTATAAGTTTAAATTTGCAACTTTTCATGTTTCCAAATCATGAATTTTCTTACAGAACTTTTCAGATCCTTAATAAAGTATTAAATTATTTTCTGTGAAATTATGAATATAATAATTGCAATTTCTGTTGTAATGATTTTGATTAAAAATCTTGTAATTCAAAAGAAATTTCTCTTATAAAAAGCTGTTGAACACTGTGATTAATTAAGTGTATAGTTTGTTTTCTTCAATGCAATATATTAATACTTACAATAAGTTCTTATTTGTAATTTTTCCCCTTTTAAAAGGTACGCATTGATATTCCTGAAAGTTGGCTAGGGAAAGAAGTTCATTTAAGATGGAATGCTGGCTGTGAAAGTATGATTTGGACCTCTGATGGCATACCTCTTCAAGGACTAAGTGGTAGCCGAATTGCCTATTAAATATTTGCCTTTATTCTAGCTTCTTTGAATATATTTTGCTTTTTCGTGTCTTTGAATTAACACTACAAGGAGTATGAACAGTTTTGATACATTGATCTTTCTATGTTTTCGATATAGATGGTGACAAGATGCATATATATTAATAAAAGTGAAAACATTTACTCACAGATAACTAAAAATGATTTGAGATTGTGAAGAAACCCCAAAAAGAAATTTGAATAAAAGTGAATTCCAATTTTCACAACAGATTTTTTTTTGTTTATTTATTTTATATAAGAAAAATATTGCTTTAGTTTTTAGTTTTACCATTTATAATAATACTATTTATAATCGTTGCAATAAAATTCTTCCCATTATTTTAAAATGTAAAAAAGTCATTTTAATATTGTTCTTATTTAAGAATGTTATATTTTAAAGTTAATCTTTTTTTTTGTCCAAAAAGTATTTTGTATAACTTTATGAAAGCAAAACATGTTATCTGAGAGTAACCAGACAAGTTAATATATGCTCTTTTGGGTTGAAATGAAAATCCATTTCTCATTCTTGTTTCTTGAATACTAGATAAGTTAATCAATTTTCATCACATTTTAAAATTGATTTAATTTTGAATTTTTTCAAAATATTGATTTTCGATTGTGATAAAAATAATTTTGAGGGTTTGGGAATCACCATTGGGGTCGTATATTGAAGCTGTTGAAAACAGTCGCCGAAACAAAATTATCGCCTGTGATGCCTTAAAGCTGTCCATTTTTATTCACACTTAAAAAAGTTAATGTACATATTTAAATTTAATGACTTAATTATTTAATTAGTTGATCTTTCCTAATTATTTAGAATTAAATCTGTATTTCTTATGTTAATCACTTATAAAGTAATTATAGCAAATTCTTTTTAAACCAATGATGATAAAATACTTTTGAGTCTATACAATATCTAATGACTTTTATCTTTTGAACAGCGCAAGATCGACAAAGTTTCATTGTCTGCAGCAATGCAACATTGGAAGATCTGAGGCAGACATTTTACTTAGAAATGGCCTGCAACACCATCTTGGGAAATGGCTCTCCTACCATGATTTCTCCTCCTGATCGCAAAAAGTATTTTACTCTAGATTTAGCAGACATAGCATGCTTTGACAGGCAGGTAATGAAATCCATATTTTCTTTCATTTTAATTATTTGCATCCAGTTTTTAAAAATTTTATGTATGTCTCCTGTACTGTTTTTTTTTTGGTTGGTTCTCATGTGTTGGTTGTTCCTTACTGTTTTTTGTATATATATATTTTCAATTTCTGTTATAATTCAATTTTAACAAAAGACCGAATGTTCCGGCCAATTATTAATATGCTGTGTATTTTTATATTATAAATTTATTTTGTTTATTTACTTGAACCTTATATTTTATTGTTTTCCACTTTGTGCCTTGTTTTTTTTAAAATTTTATTTTTTGTATCTTTTGCCCTTTATTTGGTGTTGTAATTAGTTTTTGTCTACTTTTGTATCATTTTATTATTTTTTTTGTGTGTGCTGGATTTTTTCTGTTTCAATTATGTTACACCATTTCCTTTTGTTTAAATTAGTTGTGAAATCTCTTTTTTATATTTGTTATCAGTAACTTCTACCATTATTTGTATTTACTTTTTAATTTTTTGTGGGCTTCACATTTATATTAATTTATTTTTCGTTCTTTTAACTGGGAATTTTTAACTTCAATTTTTAAGATTTAAATTTTCCTTCAATATTTGATGTGAATTTTGGCCACACTGTCACCATGTCTATTTGTCCACTGGAATGTTTTCCTCCCGTACAGTCAACCTGCACTCTAAAACCTTAAGGTTAAGTCGGCTCTCCTGGGTATTGAATGAATGAACTTTCTTGTTTTAATATTTAATGCTTGATTTAGTTAAATATTAAGTGAACTTAATGAATTATTTTAAGTTGCAGAGATATTGAGATTACATTAGTTTCTCTTTGCGTGTTTGGAGGCTTTATTACATTTCTTTGATACAGTTTAGGATGTGTTATTTTGCAGACAAATATTACATCTTATTCTGTAAAAAATCCAAACTAGTAGAATATCACTAAATTTTGATAGGATCATTTAATAACATGTCATACATTTTAAAATTTATATCAATGCAGAATAACAAATAATTTTATATCAAGAGATAAATGATATCTCATTGAATGTCATTCAAATTTAAATGACATTTCTTATACAAATTTGAAAAGATGATGAAAGAGTGACAACAAAAAAAGTTTGTATCTTTTATGAAAATGTCCCAATAAAGTGTCTGCATGTAGTACTAGCATGAAAATTTTTAGAATTAATTTTCATTCCCTGTAGGATTTTACATCTTTCTCTTTTTTTTTTTTTATTAAACATGCATTTGTTTTTCTAATTACTGTAATTTAGTTATCTTAAACTGAAATACATTTTGAAGTAATTTATATCAAATACAAAAACTCTTTCATTCATCCTGATGAACAGGTATGATCTTAATTCAAGTCAAGTTTCCCAAAAAAGCAGTGAAGAAAATGTGGAATTTGAATTGATAATTTCTCCTATAGACTTAATTTTTTTTTCTGCCTTTCAATCCACTGTTTCATCAAAATAGCTGATCAAAAAATGTTTTAAATTATTTTCTTTGCTTATAATATATATTTTGTTTAATTTTACCTTAACCTGTTACCACTTTACTATTGTGTTGGAATAGATTAAAAAAGTACTAAATTTAAAAAATACATTGTGTCACGATACAATTGATTATTATAATAATAAAGACATGCTTTCTTAAGGCAAGTTATGCAAATGATAACTTGCACTTTGTTTCTTGCTGTTAAATATTTTCTGATCTTCATAAGAACTTGGTAATGTAGAACTTTCATTGTGAAATGCACGCTAATTTCCTTATTCTTGTTTTTTCCCTCTGCTAGATGTTAAGTAATATTTTTTAAAATGTCCGGCAGGTTAATCAAAATAGTTTTAAATTTTAAAACAATATTAAATAAATAAAATGAATTTAGATTTCTTATTTATGACTAAGTATGTCCAGATATCTCCTAAGAGAAGACACTAAGTTTCTCAAAAAAAAAAAAAAAAAAAAAAAGGCATTTTTCTAATACATTTTTGATGTATTTCAAGCTGATTCCAACTAAAATTAATGAAATTTATGATCCAAAGGTCGTTTCTGGACTTAATCAGTAGCTTAATCCAGGAACAGAATATTTTTTAAAAAACTTTTTTTGGGAGTAATTAATAATTAGACAATGTTCACAGGTTGGTTGTGGAAAAGTTTGAAGTTTAGTCTGTTGCAAATTTTTCTTTGAGCCTTTTATGTTTACTTGGAAGTCAACAAGTGATTATATTATTCTTTTATTAAAAATACTTTATAGCTTTAGTTTTCTTTATGGTCAACTTCACATCCATATATATAAATTTTAGTTTGCTGTTTCGTATCATAATTTTTAAATGAAGAGCTTATTTGAATGAATTGCTATCATAGTAACATTTATATTTTATACAGTAAATTAGTTATCTATTAACAATTAGGAGATTCAACATAATATATTTGTATGATTCTTGAATAGTTAAGAAATTTTGGTAAGACCAAGTGATGACTGTATTAATTAACTGTTCATGTTTTTGCCCCTGGATTAAGGAAATTTTGTGATTTTATTTTCAATTTTTGTACTTCTCCCCCTCCTAGATTAAATTGATATATCATACAAGAGTATTTAAATTGATGATTAATTACAAATTCTTTTGTTAATAACCCTTTGGATGAAAATTTTGTTTTGAAATGAATAATATTCTAAAATTTTAACTTCTAGTTAATAATTTTGAAAAAGTTTGAATCTGTTCAATGACACCCAAAATGTATATATAGAAATGAAGCTATCAAAAGTAGTTAAAGCTGTATTTTAAAAATTTAGCTAATACTTTAACATCCAATAGATGTTATGTGCTTAAACATGCAAATACTGTTACCTTTTTTTCAAAAATAGCTAAATTTCGTTAAGATAATTGAATATTAATTTCATGGCTATAGTTTATCAGTACTTCTTCTTTTCAAAGAAGTTTCCAGTATATATTTTAGAATTGTTTAATGTCTATAGGTTTATGATTTGGTTATGGATTTTGAAGTACTTCATGGCATTGCCAAGCACCTTCCTAAAGAATCGATTCGTTGTTATGATGCCCTTTATACTGCCAATGAGATGATCAATATCATCCAGAAAGCAGATTTGTAAGTATGAGTTTTGGCTTGGATAAAAGTGATCAAATGCTAATGAATTTTTAGAGTTTAATAATACTGATTTATGCTTTGTTTTTATTAGTTCTAGAGAAAGCTATGCAAGTGCAAAAGAATTGAGCTCAAAGTTTCTTTCTCAACACAATGGTGAGAGTCAGCACAAAATAATTGCTGTTGGAAATTGCCATATTGATTGTGCATGGTTATGGCCATATGAAGAAACTGTCAGGAAATGTGCGCGTAGTTGGTCTTCTGCTGTTCAGTTGATGGAAAGATATCCAAATTTTCGCTTTGCATGCTCACAGGTAACATTTATGAATCACTATGAATAATCTTATGATTACAAATGTATAGATAAAATTTTCTTATCTTTGATGTAGGAGGCACTTATAATCAGAAATGGAACTAGAGTTTGCCGGACGGGGGTGGGGAGCGATTTGCCCGACAGGGGGCCACGGTCTCCCTGATAAAGGAGGCACGACCTGCTGTATGGGGTGAAGAGTGCAATGAAATTGGTCTCAAATTTTTGCCAGATTATTATTTATCAACTACATTAGAATACCCCGCACAAAAATTTTCCCGACGGGATACAAAATTTTCCCTAATGGGGGGCCCTGGTCTCCCCGGTCCCCCTTCTGGCACCACCCCTGCTTATAAATCATGTAGGGAAGCATTACTTCGCATGACTGGCTTTGCACATGGCTTTCATATAAAACAAATAACATAAAGAATTTTTTTTTAAGTTTTCATAGTTATTCTCTCATTTTCTACAATTGTTATCCACCTATCTGTGTATATAACTATATGCAGCAGCATTGTAACATAAGAAGCTTGTAATTGGATAATAAGTTTTGATTCTATTTTAATCCATAAGATGTAACGGTTTCATGCATGCATGAATGAATTATTACTAGAGCATGAACACTTGCCGTATTCTTATTTCAACAAGCTGAAAGTGACATTTCTACAGAAGGGCTTAAAGTTACCATGGACTTCACTTAACATAATCAACGTTGTTGTTATAAAAGAAGTTTTAGCCATCTGAGCTCCCAATCATTTTGAACTTTTAACTATCAGGTTAGGAAACTTAGCTTTTAAAGGAAATGAATTGATCTTTTTTATATTTAATTATGTCTTTGAAATCTTAAGAACACTTTATCCAGGTTGTTTAAGAAAATATACATATAAATACGATCTATCTGCTTTTAAACTGAACATGAAAAATGGAAAAAGACGTTTGCACCGCTCGGAGGGTTAATGGAAAAGATGAGAAAATGAAACAGTGTTGAATTTATGGTTAGGAATTAGTTAAAAAATTGTTTCAATTAGAAGCAACAGCATGTCCATGATTAAAAAGATAAAATATTTTCCACCATTTTGTTAGTATTCATTTTTTTAAAAAATTCATTTAAGTGAACTAAGATAAACTTCTGATGATTCATAGAAGCTATCAAACTGTATTTTTGAATTTAGTGAATATTAATTGATAAATGTTTCTGTAAGAGTATTTTTTACTTATTCAGTTATTGTTATGATTCAGTTATCAGTTAACGTTGTAAAATAATTTGAATTAGGTGGTTTTGTATTAAACATGATGTAAAATCCTCAAGCCACATTTGCTGTAAAAGAACTTGTCATTGTCATTCAAGCAAAAGTCACTAAGTCTGAAAGTCAAGTTTTGAGATGTAGCCAGTTTAAACTGGATTTTATTTTGAGTCATTATGATAAACGATTTTATAAAAAGTAAATTTTACAGATTTCTAGCTCCCACAATTTACTTATGCTTAGATTACAGATTTAAATCACAAAATAATTAATTGGAAATTCTAATTGATTGCATTAGTCTGTCAAAAGGTTTATGGTGGACTTAGTGGCTTTTGCTTAAACAATGATGTTATTTATTCTTGCTGTGATTTTGTTACATTCTCAATTATTACTTTTTTGGTTTGGAAACATAATTATTTTAATCTGAAACATCTTTTAAATGATTCTTTTCAGGCACAACAATTTATGTGGGTAAAGGAAAATTATCCAGCATTATATGAAAAAGTCAAGTATTTTGTAGCCAAAGGACAGTTTATTCCTGTTGGTGGTACGTGGGTTGAAATGGATGGCAATTTACCTGGGTAAGTTACTGCTGCATTTTGTTTTTGATGAAAACCAAATCAAGTCAATGCTGTGATAGAAAGTGTTCAAATTGCATTAATATTTATTTGAAAGTGTATATTTTGTTAATTATATTTATACTTTTAATTGCTTTTTCAGAGGTGAATCATTTATTCGTCAGTTTCTGTATGGCCAGAGGTTTTTTCAACAAGAGTTTTGTAAACGATGCAAAGAGTTCTGGCTACCTGATACTTTTGGGTATTCTGCACAGATTCCACAAGTCATGAGGTTATTTCTGCTCCAAATTTATTCTATTATGTTAAAATAGTAGGAACAATAACTTATTTTAAAACTTTTTGTTAAAATTGTTTTCTAACTTAATGATCATTAAAGAGTGTTTTATTATTTATAACTTGAATGAACTGTAGTTGCAAATATGTGTTTTATCATTTAAACTCTAATATCTTATATACCTCAGAAATATCAATACTTGATTCTATGTTTTATGTATATTTTGCCGCAGTTAATAAAATGCTGCTATAGATGCCTTATGATAAGCAGTGGTAGCAGCAGTGGAAGGCCACGGCCAGGGCCCCCTACCGGGGAAAATTTTTGTACTCTGTCGGGGAAACTTTTTCTGCGGGGTATTCAAATAGTTGATGAACAAAGATCTAGTGAAAATCTGCGATCAATTTCATTACATTCATCTCCTTATACAGTAGGTCATGTCCCCCTGTCGGGGGGGGGGCATGTTAGGCAGACTGTGCCCCCTCCATCGGGCAAAATCTTAATGCCACTCCTCATGATAAGAAACTTTTACAAGCTTTTAAGAAACTTTTATTATTTTTTTCCGATGTGTATTAACATATGTGCTTATATATTAAGTTATTTATATTAAAACACATTCATTTTTGGTTTGTTTCAAAAGCAACTTGCATCATTTATACATTTATATGCCAACATAATTTTGATTTAATTATTATAAACTTTTAATGTAACTTATAAATTCATTTGACTAGAATCAGATTAGTATAATACTTGTTCATTATCTCATACTTTGAATGCATGTTTATTTTAGCTGTGTATTTATAATGTTTGTATTTCTTAAGAAAGTCATTTGTTCTATCCCTTATGTACCTGAAAATTATATATTTTTTGGAAAATACATGAAAAATGTTTTTTATTTTTTATAAGTATTATTGGAAATGACCAGAGTATGTACTGTTGTAAATCAATATATTTTAATTTGTGCTGTCATTAAACTCCAAAATTAAAAATTTAATTGAGCAAATAACGTTATAATTGCTGGTCTTGCAACAACCATGTTTTTAAATTTCTCTTTTATTTTTATGTAGACTTTGTGGTGTTGAAAGGTTTCTCACTACAAAATTGAGTTGGAGTTTGGTTAATGAATTTCCTCATGATAACTTCTTATGGGAAGGCATTGATGGTTCTACTGTTCTTGTTCATTTCCCTCCTGGAAAGTCTTACACCTCTACCGTGTCCGTAAAAGAGGTAAATGTTTATTTCTTGTTAAATCAGTGTATTTTGAGGATTCATTATAATTTTTTTTTATTATTGTGGTTATGTACTAAGCTGTATGTACAATTTATTTTTCTCAATTGATGTGCTGCAAACATCTTTTCAATTTTTATTGATATCTTAAGATTGAACTTTTATTATCTAAAAATTTCTAAAATTACAATTGATCTTCTTTACAACTCTTATCTTTAATTTTTAATCCATTTGCTTACTGTTATCTCCATTAAGTGATGAGTCTAGGTGTCATTATATAAAAAAAATTGTGACTTCTGAACTCATCTGCAACACTTGAGAAAATATTTTTTGAATTAAACTGCTAACATATTAGACTGAACTTTCTAAGCATTTATGGCTTGAACAAATTTAACTATTCTCAAATGCTGAATATAATTTTGTTTCTTAACATTATGTAATCAACCTATATAATTAAACAGTTGGTCATTATGGGTTTTAAAAAAAACAATTTTGTAGTAAATCTTCTGAAATTAAGTTCTTTTTTGTGTTGATGAAAACTTGAGAAAATCAAGAAAATTAATTTCAATCTGGTAAATTTTTTCCTTTTTTTTTGAAATTATCACTCTTAAAGATTTTTGCAAAATTTTACTACCTACTAGGATTTTTTTGTATTTACTGATATGAAAATGATACTTTATAGTTGTATTTTTTTCTGCTTTTAGATTAAGGAAGCCGTTGATAAACTTCAAGATAAAGGTCGGGTATCCTGTAGCATGATGCTATATGGTCATGGAGATGGTGGTGGTGGACCAACTGAGGATATGCTGGCTCGAATAAAAAGATTGACTAACATAGATGGTTTACCAAAGTATGTAAGATTCAGCATAATTTTTAAATAATTAGTAATCAAAATAAAAATTTACCCTTAATACTTTTATATCTTAATTCTGCAAAAAGGATGGAAAACTTGAAATGTCTTTTGTTATTTAAAGAGGCTATTTCACTAAATAGTGCATGTGATGTAGTCTATTTATGCAACAGGTTTATTATAGCTGCTAGAAATTATTACTTGATTAATGAAATCTAAGAATATTGCAAATATTTTTTAACTGTTTACTGAATGTAGGAACTGTGAAAACTGTGTTAAGGTTTTGATTAAAATTTTTATGTGATGGAATTCATTTCATTCAAAATTCTATGTAATGTTAGTTAAGTGACACATTTTGCATGGCCCTGTGAAATTAAGTGTCTTAACAATCAATGTTGAAGTAATTAGTTTGTAAGATTTGGGTTGATGGA
>BGPR01002521.1:0-12113 GCA_013235015.1 Araneus ventricosus | reverse complement strand
TAAGCAGTGTTTTGCTTCTATAGGGTTCAACATGGCACACCTGACCAATTTTTCTCCACCATAGAAGAAAATCATATTAATAAGTTGTGCAAATGGTCTGGCGAATTATACTTAGAGCTTCACAATGGGACATACACTACTCAAGCCAAAATGAAATTTTTGAACCGGCAGTGTGAAATTTTGTTACGAGATACAGAACTGTTGCATAGTGTACTGTTAGCAGCATGCAGAGACGAAGATAAAAAGGCATACCCAGAATTAGAGCTTGAAAGACTTTGGAAAATTATGCTGCTTAATCAATTTCACGATGTCTTGCCTGGGTCATCCATTGAAGATGTGCATAGAGAGGCCTGCTTCTACTACAAAGAAGTTGTGAAAGGGGCTGCTGGGTTAATGGACACAGCTGTCAGAAGACTTTTTGGTAGGAAACTATTTATTACTATATACTAATTAGATGGATTATTTGTTGTAATTAAAGATTTTGTATCAAATTAAATAGCTGTGGTACTAAGTAGTGGCAAATCCAGGATTTGGGTTGGGGGGGCTAAGGTGATAAAACATTTGAATCGCTGTGGCGAATGTCAAACCTCATGGCTTATGTAAACCAAAACACACTTCAACTTTACAGACTTTATTCACCTGACAATAAGAATAATAAACAATACAATACTTTCGATAATTTAATAAAAAATACTATGAAATAACTATTCAAAAAATGTCTTTGACCATGTCAGCGCTTCAAATACAAGTTGAATGACCAGAAAAGTAGGAAAATTTTCGAGCCTGTCAAGCCAGAAAGCAACATTGTCACGCTTTTTATAATTTTTTTTAAAAAGAGAAATTAAGAACTAACAGTTGTAGTGGATTTTAAATAAAATCAAGAATTTTGACTTAGCTCGGGGCGGGGGGGGGGGGGGGCCGCCTGATAGTCATGCCCTGGATTTGCCACTGGCACTAAGTGAAGAATTATAATATGAATTCTAATGTTCTTTTGTCAATTTTCTAATTCGTCTTCCTTCTCTCTTTCTTTATTGAAGTACCTTTTTTATTGAAGTAGCTTAGAAGGTATATAAATGGCCAGAATAACATTTAAAAAATCTTGGGGGATAAATAACATTGCTATAAAAATATATAAGTTAATTTACTAGCTAAATAATTGTATCAGGGAATATGATAAAAATGCTTTTCCTGTATTTAGAACTGAATTAACAATTTATAACTTTCCAATTAAAGTTTGTAAACTATGCATTCTATTTTATAGCACATGTACCCATATTAAGCCTATATTTTGTTGTCCTGTGTAAAAAAGTTGATTTTTTTAGTATCTCATTAAAATGAAATTTATCTCTTTTAAATATTTGGTTTTTATTTATTTGTTTGCTTTGTTTAATTCTGTAATATCTGTTTGTTTGATTTTGTACTGGAATATATTAAAAAATATTAGAATACTAAAAGGAGAATGCAGTAGTGTCTTAATTTTACTGAAAAATTAGTTGTATATTTTTTTCAACACATAAGATGCACATCAGCTATCTTATATTTTATTTAAAATAATATTTTCAAAGGGCTAATCTTTTCCAGTTTTTTTAAAAAATGATTTTTCTTTAACATAAAAAAGCTATTTTTCTGTGGATAATTATCCTTTTATTCAAAATATAATTTGATCTCTATAGCATTTTTGAAATAACTGTATTTGACCTCTATTCGATTGAGAAAATATGGTTATTGATAAAATTCTGTTTTCCTGTTGTAACAGAATTTCTTGTACACCATATTAGTCTAATTTAAAATAACATTAAGTGATAAAACATCACCATTATTCTTATTTCAAATACTTTTTATTGTGTATTTGTATTTACATACAGGCCGCGGTGGCCTAGTGGTAAGGTCTCAGCTTTGGGGCCGGAGGGTTCCAGGTTTGAAACCGATTACACTGAAGATCTGCCGTGTATGGGGCCTATTGCACTCTAAATCATACATAGTGGCGAAACGTCCTCCCGTTGGTGTGGCCTGGAAGTTTGAAGAGGGGTGCCAGCTCAGGTGTCGTCCTTGTCATCTGACCATGGTTCAAAATTACGAGGTCCATCCCAAAATAGCCCTCGTGTTGCTTCAAAACGGGACGTTAATATAACTAAACCTTGTATTTACATGCAGTAAACTGCAATGTCAGATTATCTGGGATATACAGTGCTACTATAAAAGATTCATTCATTTTCAAAACGCTATGTATTCAAAAGTATTACACGTACAAATATAAGTGATATATGAAGATAACTGCAAACTCATCAAGTTTTCTGCACACTCTATAAATGTTCTATGTGCGCCTCTTGAGTCGCATGACATACGTCCACATGGTAGTTGAACGTTCCACACATTTTGTAGTGTAACCTGAGCTCTTCTAATATTTTTGGTAGTGGGGTACAAAAACAGGGTCCTTAATGTGCCCCCAAAGGAAGAAGCAACAAGGTGCTAAATCACGTGACCTGGGGGAGCCAAGGGAACCTCTTGCATATTCTAACACACAAAAACTCTTTTCTTGCTTTGCCTCCATTTTGGGAGATACTGAACTCATGCTGCCCTCTGGTGCACACAATGCAAACTTGATGAGTTTGCAGTTATTTTCATATATCACTCATATTTGTACATACAGTAGGACCCCGGTAATCTGGACGAATTCAGGCACATGGCCATCCGGATTAGTGAGGTTTTTAAAAAATAACGTAAAACATTTTTTTCAAAAATTGTATGTATATAGGTACTATGGTATGTTTGTATGAACTAACATTGTATGAATATATTGAATGAACATGATATGTACATGCATAATTACTACATATGCAAGTGAATGAACATAATCAGTGTCCAAAGAAGTCAGATTTTTCTTTACGCGGCCGTTCCAATTTTTAATTCAAATGTGCGGTGTCTTAAACGTCTGAGGAACATAATTCCCGTGTGCTTCAAAATTTTGCTCTTGAGCCCACTGTAATGAAGTGTTGAGTGCCGCCCTAGCCTCAGAATGAGAAATTTTGATGGAGTTTACAGAATCAATAAAATTGGGAAGCAAATTTTTCCACGAGTTGTTGATCATCAATGTAGACGCAGACGCCCAGTTAGCAAGACTGAACACGACATCTTTTAAATTTACATTTGTGTGTATTTTTTCCAAGTTTTCATTGTGCAGAGGATCATTGAGAATCGTCGTAAGAAGCAACTTGCGATATCCCAGCTTGATAACATTCTGATCCATGGGTTGGATCAGCGCAGGATTCGGGTTTGCATCATTCTCCATGGACCGTCCGGATTTCCGAGGGTTCCGGATTAGCGCGTGTCCGGATTACCGGGGTTCTACTGTATAATACTTTTGAATATATAGTGTTTTGAAAATGAATGAATCTTTAATAATAGCCCTGTGTTATCTATTTCCATGTCTATCACAGGAGTACCTGAAGGTAGAGGAGAAGAAGAAGAGCTTGTATTGGTAAATGTGCTATCTTGGCAGAGGACAGAGCTTATCAGGGTGCCTTGGTACAAGGATGAAATTTCAAGGCGCATGTGGATCGAAGGCGTGGGTAAAGCTATGCAGAATGTAAGCAATGAAGCTGGAGGAGGAACCCTTGTTCCTGTGGTGGTAGTGCCAATGGGTTATCAACTCTTGCGTGGTTTATCAGCTGTAAAAGCACCTGTTTTCTTAGGTATGCATTGGTTGAATTGTTTCTTATGCATGTTATTCTTTTGAAAGTTTGTTTTAACGTATAGCCAGTTGCAACTTAAGTTTGTAAAAATAACATGACCAACTTTTTCACATTGAAAAGGACACAAATAAATTGAATGAAAAAGTATCGTAAATAAAATAGACATTTTATTCATTGAAACAATAATACAGAATACAGTATAGTATAATAAATGCATGATAAAAACATTTATAACATTTTATATTGTAATTATGCTTACATGCTTATTAATTATTATATAAATGAGTAATGTACTAAATGAATACAACCAATCAGCTGAGCATCCATTGAATATGGAGATTCACAGGTTAGTCTTCAAATACGAAAAGGAAGACATGTAGGAGGACAGAACTTGCAAAAAACCCCTATCGAATGATTAGTCACCTTTGTAAAAAGTTATATATGGCTGAATCACTGATGAAGGACATAGGAATGTTTTTAAGTATTTTAGACTGTGGAAAGAGTTCTGTGAAATTAAATAATTTTTGTTTTAAATATAAAGTTTTAATATGCAGAATAAAATTGATTGGTGTCTACAAATTTTATTCATTCAAATGTATTAATTACCTTTAAATACATTAGGATTATATTTAGGACTCTTTGACTGTGTGAATATCATACGTAATTCCCCATACTGTCAGCTTGAGTTGTCACTGACTGTTGAATGATATTTATATGCAAATTAAGTTTTCTGAATCCTCACAGTTTTTCATATCTGTGTAGAATTGCATAAAGTTATTGAATAATGTTGGAAAAAATGTTATTTTATGGTGAAAAATATTTGAGATGTTGATAGACATCTTGTTAATGCTGATTTTTTGTTTTTGTTCTTTTCCTTGAAAGTCATGATTTTATGTAACGTGAAATTTTATTTTGCTTAGTCAAATTTTAAAATCAAAAACTGTCTTAAAACCTGAATGATTCAGAATTCGATTTTGAAAAGTTAAACAATCTGACAAGTTTATCCAAAATATTGTCAATTTTATCATCATGAAATTCTGTCATCACAGAATTTTGGATTCTGAAAACCATCAATATGTTATTTCAAAAAAGTTTTTATAATGAATAATAAGAAATACTCTTATATTTCGTAAAATTTTATATGTATTGATTACATTTTCAATTCTTATGATACTTGTAAGAACTTTTATAAGTTTGAATATGCCTCATTTATTTGAACATTTAAAATGAAAAATTTCTTTGTGAGCTGAAAATATTAATTCTGAATCATGAACTTAGCTGATTTTTATATATTTTTGTAAAATATCACTTTTAATTAATATACTTTTTCAAACTCTTTGCAGTAAAAAAAATATTATAAATGCATTTTTTTAGAGCAAAAGAAAGATGGAAGCTTCTTTTTAAAGAATCAGTTTCTTGAAGCAGTTATCAACTCAGAAGGCTGTGTATCGTCACTTGTTTTGTTAGAATGTCAAAAAGAAGCTATTGCTTCTGGGTGTGTTGGAAACAAGCTTGTAATATTTGATGATGTTCCTTTATATTGGGATGCATGGGATGTGATGGATTATCATTTAGAAACTGGAAGAAGTGCTATAAAGGAAGTGAGTTTCAAAAACGTGTTCATATTTTGATAATATGAGTGAAATTTTTATGTCTATGTTTTAAAAGATATAATTTAATTACATTTTTATGATGGAAACATGCATTTAATTTTTGTTATGAGTTGGTTTTGGAGAATAAAACTGGGTTCTGTATATTTTGTCTCAGTTTTTGCCGTTGCAAAATTATAGGTTGTATCAGTGCAGTAACCAGTTTTTGACTGCTTTTAAAATCTGGCGTAAAACTGCATTGCATTAATTAACTTCATTTTTACTTTAAATGCAGTTTTAATTTTTTATTGTAAATAAGGTTCTTATTGTTCTGTATAATCTTGTTAAAGTGGCGTAATATTGTTTAATCTATAATTAAACAATATTTTTATATTATACAATATAATTAAACAATATTGTAGAATTAAAATAATTCTGATGACAGTGTTATCTGCCCTTTTATGCTGTGTGAATAACTGATTCATTTCAATTTACGCTAACGTATAATTTTTCTTTTGTTCTTAGATTGTAGAACCCTTAAAAATCACTGAACAAGGTCCTTTGAGGGCATCTTTAACTCTTCGTGTGAAGATTGGAGTTAACAGTGAAATGAAGCAAAAGATTTCTATCGATGCTGTTCACCCCTATCTTTTGTTTGAAAGTACAATTAATTGGGAGGAAAATCACAAGTTTCTCAAAGTAACATTTTTTCACTTCTGATTCCATTTATTGTGAGGTCTAAAATTTTTATAGCTTTAACTGCTATTATATTTTTATAGGTGGAATTTCCTGTAAATGTCCTCTCACCCCAGGCTACCTATGAAATTCAGTTTGGAAATTTACAGAGACCAACACATTGCAACACATCCTGGGACTGGGCAAAATATGAAGTACTGTTTGAATATTTGCCCCTTTTTTCCCGATATTGTATCATTTCCTTGTATTTTTAGTATTGTTAATGAATTTAATGTTTTGAAAAGTTTCATAATGTCTTTAAATGCATTTATTTTGCACAAAAAAGTTTGTTTGTTAGTTTAGAATTTATAATATTTTGGAATAATTTAATATATAGGGTTAATTTAATTTTGAATGTATTATTTATGTTTAACATTACTAGTCATTCTAATTTTTTTTTCAAAATGCGCAAGGATATGATAATACAAAAGCTATCTGAAGTGTATGAACATGCTACAAATTATAGAGTTGAGGTCTCTGGAGTCTTGTGCAGTTTTAGGAGTTGTTAACACCTAGACGTTCTCCCACTGGCAGCGCATTTTCGCACCCTTTGGCATGCAGATTTCGCGAGTCATTCCACAATCATCAGTTGTGATCATTCTCATTTTGGTTCGCTTGAGCAACAGACGCTTCCTGTCACATCCCCTTTGGGAATAAAAATCATATCTCTCATAAAATATTCCTACTGTAATATTCTTAACGAATAAGAAAATATACATTTGTAGAATTATTAAAATATTTAAAGAAAAGAAATCAATTAGGTAAAAAAATTGTTTGGTCATAAAAGAAATTAATTTAAAAATATCGTTTGGCTAAAAAAGAAATTAATTAAAGAATCGTTTGGCATTAATTCTTTTCTAAAGGTTATAAAAATAGTGTGGCAACGATATATTTGTCTTTTGCTAACGTTGCCTAGCAATGGAGAAGAATAAGGATGATTGAATATGGAATTCGATGTAAATCAGGATGTAATGTTTGTGATTTAAGTGTATGTGTTTATTTTACATGTTTGTGCTGTGGAAGACGTTCAATAAATATATTATTTTTGATAAAGAAGGCTCCACGATTATTCATGCTATGCTATATCACACTGCTTTAAGATTTATTCTAAATTGTTGCCTTGACCGTAAGTGCTTTTGTGTTTAATAAATTTATTTAAAGTTTAACAGTCTGCTGCTCTGATTTATCCTTTGAACTATACTCCAGGAGTTTTAAGTATTGTTATATCATGATGTGATATTTTCTGTTGTAACATTTTTTCCCAATTTACTGGATATGAAAATGCAAATTTTACATGAAATGAACTTTAATTTTTTCTTCTTCTAGGTATGTGGTCATAAATGGGTTGATCTGTCAGAATACGATTGGGGAGTTTCTATTCTTAATAAAAGCAAGTATGGCCATTCAGTAAGAGGTAACAAAATGTATCTGTCCCTGCTTCGATCTCCTAAATCACCAGATGCAAAAGCAGATATGGGGAAGCATATTATTACATATGCTGTAATGCCACATTCAAGTAATTATATTGATTATTTCTAATTTCAATTTTTTTTTGGATTTTTTAAGATTCTAAAACCAATTTTTAAATGTTAGGAAGAGAGTTAAAATGGCAAAGAAAATATTGTTTTATTTATTTATCAATGAAAAAATGTATGCAAAAATAAGAAACATTCTGTAATATATATTTTTGCTTATGACATTTTCCTGTGGTTGCTTAATATGTATTATTTTATGTCTAATAAAGTTATTTTTTATAAATAAAAATATATTTAAAATATTTTGTCTATTGAAAAACACTTGAATACCACTTTAACAATATTTTATCATTCCTTTGATTTGTACACTTGGTTTAAATATGGGCAATCGATAGTTAATTTTTTTTTCTTAATGATTGTGAATTTTGTACACTTACTTATCGCTTTAGTAAATAAATTGACAAAAAGTATGAAGAAAAGTATTAAAATTTTTTTTATTTTCTTAAACTCAGTAACTGATTTGAAAACACTTTTAATTTTTCATGTGAATGTATTCTTTTTTTAATACATAAAAGAAAAGGTTCATAAAAGGGTTAACTTTTATGAATGTTAGTAAAAATCATTTTTTCTAAGAATATTTTTTTCTGTTGTATACATTGAAGGAATACATACTACTTGGTCTATCATTATCTTTATTGTATGCTGTAGTTTATGAAATATTTAGAATTAATAGTAGACATTTTTGAATTACTAAAACGTCTTTAGTATGTTGTTCAAAGGATCACTCCAAAATGAATTACTAAGGGAATGGCAAACCATCAAATCTTGGTTCTAAAAATGATAACCTACTTGCTTTAGCCATGCAATGCATAGACCTACTTTTTAGTAAAATTTCATTATCATTTTAATATATTATTATGCGTATCATGTCAGACAATATTGCTCGATTTTAAAATTCGAACTTTTCAGTGATTGAGTAACATTTATTAACTTAATTATCACTAAAATAATTATTATTAATTAAATATTAAAATTATTAATTTAATGAGAAATAGGAGAGATGAATGTATTAGAAGTTCAAACTAGGTGATGCTCCATCAATGTCTATAGCACTATAAAGATTTTTATTAGCAATGAAAGGAATGGGGATGAATTGGAACCAAGGCAAAATGATGCACTAAATAGGACGATGTACTAATGAGTGACATACTAAAGAGGTTTCACTGTATGTTATTATTAACCCCATTTTCTTTAATAAAGTCTGACATTTATGAAACAAAACTGTGTTAAAAATTTGTCATAATGTTTAATCTGTAATTGCTTTGTTAGTTATAGCCATAATGATTTATTTTTAAGAAAAAAGTCTTAATAGGACTGAATGATTTTGGAATAGTTGTTTACTTATTGAATATCCTTAAAATTTGTTAAATGGAAGTGTTATAAAATGAAAACTGACATCTCATATATGCAGTTTATAACCTTTATTTAATCACACATCATATTATTATTATTATTTTAATTCTAAATCTGAGCAATTTCTGTTATGTCAATTTTTATAAAATTTACTATCCTTACAAACAAAGATTAAACAATGCCTTTTTTCATTTAACAGCATTGTTGTTTATTAATATACTTAAAAGCATTTTGATTTCCTAAGAATGCATAAAATTTTGTGGGCTTTTCTTTTAGAAACATTCCAACAATCTGGTGTGATACAGCAAGCATATCAGTTGAATTACCCTCTTCATATCTTCCCTACAAGCCATTTGGCAAAACCAGGAGCAAGTCACTATGTAACAAATGCCCATCGTGTGCTGCCATTAGAAATGCATGAATCTTTGAGTTGGTTTCAGGTAAAGACATATTACATTATAACTAGCTGACAATCTGGCATTGCTTAGGATCCAAATATTTTCGTATGGCCCCCACTATGTTTCTTTTTTTCTAAATAGAGTCACTAACTTCAGCCCAACAAATGTAAATCTCTTCTGAAAACTTTCAAATCTAGCCTTTTTATCACAATGTAAAAGTATGGTTTGAATGAAAATGTGAGAAGTTTGGAAAAGAAAATTAAACACGGGAAACGTAACTTTTCTTCTTGCGCGTATCTGAATAATAATGAAGAAAAAAAAAAATGCCCGAATACTGGAAACATAACTTTTCTTCTTGTGCGTATTTTAATAATAATGGAGGAAAAAAGAAAATAAGCACAAAACACCCGCATTTACCACTTAAAATTAAATAAATAAAAATCTAATTCGAATTTTTAAAAAAAAATTACGGTTTTATCTCTCTCTTGTGCTAATCCATCACTGTGTTATGTTTCGTCCCTGTAAGTCAAATGGTCTGGGTTTGAATAAAGAACAAAAAAAACGAAGATACCTACTCATAAAAACATTTCCCTTTTATAAATATAGATTAATTATTAGAAACATGTAGTTATCTCGTGCTTTAAATATAGACTCGTATATAGAAGCATCACTAATTATGAAATACAGAGTGCTCCTAATGCTAATTTTGCTATTTTCATTCGAAGGTGACTGATTCTGCTGTTGTAATTGAAACAGTGAAGAAAGCTGAAGATCGGGATGATTGTCTGGTCGTTCGGATGTACGAATCCTTTGGGAGTCGCGTTAACGTTGTTTTGAAAAGTTGTCTTCCGATCCAAAAAGCATTATTATGCAATGCACTTGAAGATGTTGTGGAATCTCCTACACACAAGGTGAAATGGAAGGGAAACAGTTTGGAACTTAGTTTCAGACCCTATCAAATAATATCTGTTTTATTATATGTTGAAGTATAAGGGATCTGCAATAAGCTTAGTTAAATATGCATTATTTTCATATAATCGTAGGTTTTCATAGGTCAGATATTATTTTTTGTGAAGTATGAAATTTTACTTTATATGAATTATTATAATTGAATACGTTATGTGTAAAGATTTTAAAAATTGTGAAAAAAATTTTGTATGAAGAATTTTATTGAAAGATTGATATCTTTGCTGACAATTTTAGGTGCTTATTGAACATGTCAAAAAGCACATTCTTTTCGCAGAAGATATTGCTGATTTATTAATTTTATAAAGTTGTTTCATAAAAAGTATTTTTAAATTTTTGGAAAAATATATTGAAAGATTTGTTTGCTTTATGTTGAGAAAGACAAGATTTTTTATGATCAATTTCTTAAACTTGAAGCACATTTGTGTGTAGTCGGAAATAATTATGCTCATGCTTACAGCTTGATGTTCAAGACTTTTAATTAATGTAAGTTTTTTTTTAGTTTCAAATTGAAAATATGTGTTTTCATATCAGTTTTGTTTTTTAAACCTTTCATTTTAAAAAAGAAATTAATATGTTTACGCTGTTTATTATAGTTATATATGATTAGAAACTAAAAAAGTAAGTCAGATATTTACAAAAATGCAGCCATAAATGTTTATTAAATGTTATTTGGTTGGATAGCTTTTTAATTGTGATTTGCAGTTATATTTTTGATGATTTGTTGATATTTTACAGTTTTTATTCTTCCTCATTCTCAGAATTCTTCTTGCCAAAGTATACATTCGGAGAAATTGTTATCTAAAATGCAATTTGTGCAATCACAACTCGGTAATACTGCACTGATAAAAGTTGTTGTTACTGTCTTTCTTTTGAAAGGTATTTATGCCAAAGTGGAATTTTAATCAACACATTGTAAAATTCCTTCAGCACCTTAAAATTTTTATAAATTTTGAAAAGATAGCAGTCATTTAAGAAGGTATTTAACCGTGCTACAAACTATGCATTTTTAACATTTTTTTTTTGTAGTGATCAATGAATTTTTACAAAATAGATAAAGAATTAACTAACTAATTACAGGCAGCTTATTGTGGTTTTGACAATATTATTCTATTGAGTCTATACAATTATTTTTGTATCTTAAATATGTTGCATTGTATCTTGTGAACTGATGTGTTATTGAGTTCTGAATGTATATTAACATTATTTTATTTGAATCCTCATGTATATGAGATAATTCTCTTTATCTGTTTCTAGCATTCTTGTAATTTCTTTCTCATGGTGTGTTTACTTTCATCTATGTAAATGCAGTTGACTATTTTTCGAGATTCTATAGAAAAACTTTACTTTTTGTGTAATTTGTAGCAATTTGAATATACGCTGCAGTGTGAAAAAATGTAATACGGCATTATAATTTAAAATAATCCATCCTTGTAGCTATGCATTAGTAATGTCTGTATATTTTTAAAATTTTGAAATTTTCTAGAATGGTCACATGCATTGGATGAAGCACTTAAAAAAGACTTGCATTTAATTTCTCTTTCTTAATAATGTACATGTATCATGAAAATGTTCTAATTTGAGCTTTATATAAACAAGTTGTTTGAGAACCTATTGGGTTTTAAAAATGTAAATATTTGTGTACATCTCTTCTACCTTCAGAATTCTTTTTCCTGTTAAGTGATATATTTTTATACTATTTAAAGTAGTCTTGTATTAAGTAGATGGTGGAAAAATTTATGCAGTGTACAAATTTTTCTCTTACTATCTTTCTGTCTTAGATGTGCCATGCTTTTAGAGTGTTTATATGATTGTTTTGTGTTTGTGCTAAAAGAAAAAAGACTA
>BGPR01002520.1:126466-173815 GCA_013235015.1 Araneus ventricosus | reverse complement strand
GTCTCTTCAACTCTCTCCATTAATTCTCTTTTAACCTTCCTTTCCTGCTCGTTAGAGAATTTGATCCTTTCGAGAAGATCTCAAATTCATACATTAGGATCGCTCGTAGAATGCTCATGCAGGGTGTCTTCCTTCCCGTCCATTAATTCTCTTTCCACCTCTGTCTCTCTTCCTCCTCATAACCACAATGGACCATCTGGAGCCGGATGATGATAATCAAACATGTCTGCGTGTCAGCTCTCGAAGATGATGGGCTAAACGAAAATATACTACAATTTTAATAGCAAAAATGCATTCAATAATTGTTAACTCTTCAGAGGAAACATAAGCGATGTTTAATCGAAGTGCAATTTTTACTTTGTCGTATTCGAAATTTACAAAGAGAAAGAATTGTAATCGTTAAAAAAATCAACCTCAAGATGTCGCCGAATCTCCAAGTTTTAGACATCCACGAGAACGAAAAACACATTCTGGGAATTAGGTCTGAGAACATGATTATACCATGCATGGGAAAGGCGGCAAACGGAAATGTTCCCCGACCTCGACTCTCGCACAATTGACAAAATATGGCAAGGTTTGTAATGGAATGAAGAAAGCCGAATATGCATTTTAAACCTACAGAGTACCCGAAAAATGACAAAAATATCGAAAAAATGATTTTTGCATTTTTCGATGGCCCATAAAGTTGCGAAACTTGACTCTAAATTTTAGATCTGATATCCAGAAAGTTCTAAAGGTATTTGAAGTTTTTTTAGTGTTGTCTGTCTCAAAATGTGAGAACTGAGGGTGCGTTTTTAGTTTCGTTTTCATTTTGAAGGATTTTCCCATTCTTAAAATTAATTAAATCAGAATATTTTGTGAATAAATCGATTCCTTAGGTGAAACGGTTATTTTAACTTCAACATTCACTGCTCAAATCGTTTCTGTATGTTTATATTTTGCGTTCTTTTTCAGTTCTCATTGCTACCTATTTGATATTCATAAAAAGGACTTTTTCAAGACCAATATTAATTTTTACACAAAGTGTTTTTAGGAGCTTTGCAGTATAATATTGTTTTTTTTTGTTCAAAAAAATGACACGATCGAAATGTTATCGAGTTGCTAAGAGACATAATGTTTTGAAGAGCTGGAAGACTAATTATATAATATTTTAAATAAGAAAAAATATATTCCATATATTGAGTTAGAATAGTGTTTTAGTGCATTTCACAGGTTGGGAAATAACATATTAAGAAATTAGAGCTCTACAAGTGTTATTAGTTTTTATGCCTTTACAAAATTTAAATTCATTTTTCTCAGACTTTAATTTTTGGTGATGCAAGTGTTTTCTATTCCCTAAGGTTTTTTCCTGCTGAATAGAGTCTTGAAATTTTTTGTAGATACTTATATATATATGTACTATACGAATTAGCAGGTATTAAGGCCTGAGAGTTCTAGTTAGTTTTTTAAAAAATGCCAAAGTTAATATTTTTAGAATTTTCAAGTTTTTCAAAGGTTTTTTTTACAAAAATAATTATTAAAAATTAAAAAAGCGTCATATAATCAATCCCATGTTGACTTTTGTTTCCAAGATATATAAATTGCTTGAAATAACTTAGAAATATTAAAAATTGAATATTTTATAAGAGTTTAAAAACACTTCATAAATTTCTATTTTTTTGAATTTTAAAATAGTAATTTTTTCCTAAAATGATATTTTTTAATCAGAATCCATTTATTAATATAATCTTTAAAAAAGCCATTAATTTATTTTATTATTACTGTTTCCAAAATTTTGTTTTGAAAAAGTGCACTGTGTAGCATGAACGCCTTCCTTTCAACCTATTGGGCCCGAAATTTGATACAAGTATACAATTTTAATAGCAACACAGTATGCCAAATTTTATTAATCGAAGCCGTAGAGTTTTTGAGTTATCGTGTAGAAACACAGACCGATACAGGGTTGATCCATCGACGAATTTGGTCAAAAAATTGATGCACATATACAATCATCATGATGAAACTGTCCCAAATTTTATCCACCTAGCTCTTCCGTTATTCAGTTGTGTTCGCAAGCATACGGATAGATATCCTGTAAATGGTCCTGATTTGGCCAAAATTGGATAGAAATCTACAAATGGGGTGTTAGTACCTCAAACCAAATTGCATCTCTGTAACTCAATATGTTATTGATTTACCGTACTCACATACAGATATAATTCCAAACAAATGACGGTAGGGTGACTTTTTCAAACAGCCGCTGATGTTAAAGGCTTAGGCCTACTTTACTCGAGTGACTCTTTTCCGATTTTCAATTTTTTTTGTAACTTCTGTTGTTACCCTTTATCTCCAAAATAAGATATTAGTTATATTTTTAACATGTTTAGTTACCGAGATATAGAGGATCGAGTCACCAATTCATGCGTATTTTTGCCTAACTTTGCGATTCAATAGTTGCTGAACTACAATTCCGATTTTCAATTTTTATTTTATAATTTCTGTTGTTACCCTTTATCTCTAAAATAAGACAATTGTTATGCTTTTAACGTATGTAGTTACCGAGATATAAAGGATCTCCCACACAACATTTTTTGTGGCGTTCTGGCGTGTGAATCAAATTCCTTCCTGAGACTCCAATGGGAGGAACATAGTCCTACTTTAAAATGGTTTTCTCGTCTGAAAGGTGGAGGTTCATCAAAATCTCGAGGTGGAAGTTTTCGGCGATTTCAATACTTGGTAAACGAGAAAGTAAAAAGTTGAACCTTAGCGTTCGCTGAAAGGCCATCATTTCATGTTACCCCAAACTTTAAAGATCCATCCACCGACGATGATGCTAATGTGAGCCGATCTGTTAGCTTGACGAGAGCCGTGTTTCATTACTTATTGATGGCCGTCTCTCTTAAAAATGTGAATATTAATAGCCCCTGAAAGACCTACCGTTGGAAGAAGGCACCGTTGTTTAACGCCATCTCCATTAGGGGAGGAAGTTGCATTCTGTAGATAGGTCCGTGGATCCATTTCCTCCCCTAATGCCTAGTAAAGAGATGTCTTGCCACTCAATGGGCCTAATAAATCCGGAAAGGGATGCGTATTGATCTACCGTTAATGTATCTTCCGCAGAGTTATTAGCCGAGGGTGGAATTAAGAAGAGGTAACGGTTGCTTCTGGAGATGGCGATGTCATCTCTTGAATGAAAGACACATTTTTATCATTCCAGAATCACCTCCGATTTTGTATGAATAGCGGATCTACTGAGTGGGGAAGATGTATGCGATGAATGGATGTGATTCGGTGTGGTGGGGATACGGGAATTTTTGGTAGTCGGAAAGCTTTAGACTTCTCCCTTAAATGCGATGGTTGACGAGGGATTTTGATGCTTCCTTGTTAACCGGATTTCTCTAGCGAAGGCCCATTATTAGACTGTTTAGAATTAAGCGGAATTAGTACAGGGGCATTCAGAACAATAGAACCCATTAGAAATGGCTGTAACTTCTTTGTAAACAACGATAGGAAGAAAAAAATTGAATACAGACGAATGATCTTCCTTGGTCACACGACCAATAGCAGTGTTGTCCATTTTCACCAGAGACGTTGTCAAGGGGAGTTGGAACCCTAGGTCCGTTAACCCTAACCCTGTTACTTCAATGTACCTTTTCTCAAAATCTGTTATAGATTTATGTTTGAAATTTTTTATACAAGTAAAGTATATCTTTCCCATTATAGTGAAATGAGTTTTTAAAAACAAAGTTCAAAAATTTAGTTTTTACAATTTGTTTTGTGTCAAAACAAAAAAATGTGAAATTGGCCATTTTGATGTACCTCTTCTGAAAATCTTTTACAGATACATGGGGGTAAACTGTGCAATTGCTTTGAATAACACTTTATATTAGGATTAGAATTTGATACTCGAACGCAATTTAAAGTGCTTAAAGACAGATAAATATATAAAGGAGGAATCTGGTGTAATATGGTTAGTGGTGATGTGTCGATGAGTAGAACAGAAGCGACAAACTTCAGTAGTTCCATGGGTCGATCCACGCGAAAATTGGGGCCGTTTTTCGACCCCTTCACGAAATTCCACTTCATAAAAACGGCACTTCAGAAAATTCCACTTCATAGAAACGGCCCCTTATTACCACTATTATTTTTTGAATCTGACTTCTTTTTTAAAAGTTTTTGAATGAGGGATTGCACAAAGTATATATACGAGGATTTTTTTTCAGTATCACATATCAAATTACTGCATGTATTTGGTTCATGAAACATTTTTTATAATAAACGTAAAATATATAAACGACTACTAAAATTGAAGGTTTTGCATGATAAAAAATTTTTTCACAAAAATATTTTTATTTTCAGAAAAATAATTTTTTTTCACTAAATTAATTTTTTTCACAAAAATATTTTTTATTTTTCACAAAATTCTTTTTCCACAAAAATGGGCCCCTAAAAAACCTGGATAGACGCCTGAGTTCAATTTTTGTCTGCAGAAGATGCCAGTAGAGTAAAAATTTGCAGTCGGATGAAGAATGACATTCTTATTTCGTCAATTTTTAGGTTCTCTTGTCTCATTAATCTTTCTTTATTGAAAAGAGGAACCCTAAAAATTTATTATTTCTTAGTTCGAAATCTTCTAGAAAATATGTTGTCATTATCACATGATTCATACGATGGCCAATTTTGTACATTCCCCATAAAATGTGATATACTATGTTGAACGAACGAAACACCGATTTCTGAATTTGCGGGATATTTTGTGATATTTGTTTCTATCCATATTCATTTAAATGCATAAATTTTGATCTTGATAAACATGTAATTGGTCTTAGATGGCCACATTATTTATTGTTTATCTTCCTTAATTTTAAAGTGTTCTCTCTTATTTACTCCTTCTACCAGAAAATACATGGTATACATTTAGATTTTATTTCAATATTAATTAAAGAGAATAGGCTTACTGATGGTATACTTACATAATTCAAAATTTAAAGCAATTTCATTTGAAATAGGATTTCTTTCTTGGGAGCATTCTAAATTCTCTAGAAACCGTCCCTCACAGCGAGGTTTTGCCTTATTGGTTTGAGGAATCCTGACAGAAATTTCAGTGAACTGCTTCGATTTGTTACTCTTTCTTTCCAATGGGACACTATTTTCATGAAATTCGTAAATTTTATCAATATAGGGTGTTATTTTATACATTTTTTTCTTATTCAAAATGTATGACTGGATAAAGAAAAACATTTGGATTCGATTATCAAGTGTTATTTAACTATTACTGCCAGATACAATAACGGCTGCTTGAATGTTAAATAATTTATTTATCTGTTTCAATGGATTTTCTTTAAATGGTCACCATATTTTCGGCCAGCAAAAGTATTCTATCTAGTTTTTTATTTATGTGAAATTTCTTATTAGAGTTTCAAATATTAGTGTTGTTATTATAGTTTATTTGTAGAAGCATAAGCATTTGCTATACAGTAGAATATTTCTTGTAGTACAAAAATAATTTTGCAGATTTTTTAAAAAACGATTTCTGAATAAATTTAAAACTTGCGCACCTGGAATGGATCTATTTTGCTATTATTATAAATATTTAATAATCTAAGCATGATTTATTCCGTAAAAGTCGCTCACAACGAAGTAACTTGTAGAAATACTGCTTACCTTAGAAACCAAGTCACACAACCAACATCCCCCCATCCATAGACAGTTGGCTTTATTGAACGTGGTTTTTCTTCTGCGTAGAGCAGCCCGAAGCCGACTCGCCCCTCCCACCCCGGCAAAGACGAAAGCATCCAATTTGTTCCATAGCCCCCTAATCCGAATCACCACCGATATTCCGAACACGTGACATGCTTGCCTATTCGATCGTCCTCCGCTCCTTTTACCCCCGACCCAAGCCCATTAAACCTCTTTCTCTTATTTGTAGCTATTTAAGTTTTTATTACAATGGTCCGCGATTCACTTTCTGCAGTATCCTTTGATCCGGCACACAACTCAACCCGACTCTTCTTTTTCTAAAAGATAAAACGATCCGGATTCTGGGAAAGACGAGCCCGTGATTGGATGGGGTTCGGATGCAGAGACTAAAAGAGAAAAAGAAAAGGAGGGAGACGAATCACGACCTCGGCTGGAACGTGCAACACACAGAAAGGCTAACTCCTGTTGATTCTCGACGGATAATCCTATGTTCTTGGTGATCCAATTGGGATGGATCTCCAGAACTTTTTCTTCTTCTCCTGAAAGACCCTTTCTGCAATTCTCTAAATGGACGAGGAGGAATGGGCAGCCATTTGAGATCGGCTTTTTGCAGGGAGGCTCGTTCTCTGTAGAATAAAGAGGGAATGAGGTAGATTGGGGGATGGACGGTCATTTTAAACACCGAAAGTTTTCGGTCTTTTCCAAGATTTTAGTGCCGGGCTGATTGAGTGTGTTACTTTTATACTTTTATAGCGCGGGCAAAAGTTGGATTCTCGAGATTTGTGGACTAGAATGTGACTTTATGTGCCGTTATTTTAGAGATCCAGGCTTATTGTACTAAAAATCTGAAATCAGAGATGGGATTTTAAAATGGTATTTTGGAAAGCTGTGCACAGTGTGATTTACATGGTGAAAAAGGGATGCTGCTTCATAAAAGAAGAGATAGGTTAAAATGCCACTGTTTCCTAGAATCGCACAATTTAGACATGGTCTAGCGGGACAACGTCTCCTCTTTCTAGGAAAGAATTGTTATAATGATTATGTACGGTACTTTATAAAAATAGACTTTTAGATAAGGCGCACCAGAAGAAAATAGGATTTGGTTTAAGCGCTATTATTCTATTTGGTAGAACTTCAAGATCTGTACGGTGCATGGTGGATTGATTGTATTTTTATGGCTAAAAAACCAGGTCTGTGTTTTCTGTGCCAAAGACTAGAAATTTACTTTCAAGTCTGTTTCTTCTCTTTTGTTGTAATTTCAAAAAAAATCAAGTAAGGAATCATTTAAAAAGTCCAACTCGAGAAGTATTTAATCATATAATATTATAAAACCAATATCGGTAGTAAAAAAAAATATGCATCGTCTATCTCTCAGGAAGGCTTCCAAATGAGGATTTGGATTGTTGATATGGAAAACAACTTTGAAAGAGCATTAATATTTGCTTACAAAGTAATTGCTTTTATTAATTTGAATTATTTTATTGTAACTGTGTAAGAATACGCAAGCATTTTATATATTCGCAAGCTTTTCCATCATTTTTCAAGTATTCTCTTTCTGTAAAAGTTGTTTTACGGCTGATGAAGACTTGCAGCGGGAAAGAAAATCTGAAATGAACTGCGGAACAATAATTGAAATTATGAGTCATAAGGCCCGCAGAAATGGAAGCGGGGCTGTATTTAGCTTCCGGTGGAATTATTCCACGTAGCAGAACTTTGAGACTTCTGAGATACGTGGAGAAGAAATGTGATATAAAGAGGTTAGAGGTGGTGTGGGAAACACAAGGCCCTCTCAACAACTTTGAACGTCCTGGGCAGTGGTGAAGTCGCCAAATAAGCAGTGCCTGAACAGTATAACCTGGGTGACAAATCTCGAACTGTTTTCAGGGCATTTTCACACACTTTTCCCATTTATTTCTCTTGGGAAGAAAGAGTGACGGAACGGTATAGCCTGGGTGACAAAACTGGTACTGTTTTCAGGACATTTTCACAATATTTTCCTATTTATTTCTCTTAGGAAGAAAGAGTGCCGGTACGATATAGCCTGGGTGACAAAACTGGCATTGTTTTCTCGACATTTTCACAATATTTTCCTATTTATTTCTCTTGGGAAGAAAGCAGTGCCGGAACGGTATAGCCTGGGTGACAAAATTCGCGCTGTTTTCAGGACTTTTCACAATTTTTTCATATTTATTTCTCTTTTTAAGAAAGTATTGCCGGAACGGTATAGCCTGGGTGACAAAACTCACACTTTTTCAGGACATTTTCACAAACTTTTCTTATTTATTTCTCTTGGGAAGAAAGCAGTGCCGGAATACCGTTCCGTCTTCTCCACTACACCCTTGAGTCCTGGGCTAGAGTAATGTGGCACGCCAATAGAACCGTCACTAGGTATTTGAATTATAAGCACTCATAATACTCACGATATAAAAAATCATTTTTGTATTTTAAATAATTATACAATCTTTGAAATACAATCAAAAACCATACAATACTTTCCAATTTTTTATTAGTATAGTGCACTATAGTTAGATTAAAGAACTAAAGATGATGCACTACTATGATAATAAGCATCAGGGTGGAGCTACCTACTTGTTCATTGAGAAATACATGTAACTTCCATCATACGCTTAGTTTAGGAATTTTCTCACTCATTGTCTGTGTATGAATATTATTTTAGTCAATGTACTTGTTTATGTAACATTGCAAATTCCTTCGTCGTCTAGTTACAAGTTCTAATTATATTTTTTACTTTCTAAATACCTAAAATTATAATCAAAATATATATCTGAAATTTAAATAAAATCAGTACAGTGAATTTTAAGGCAACCTTGAGGCTAGCTGTTAGCCCGCAATATTAATAGTCTGTATCTATGCTGTAACTTGGCGAAATAAATTGGTAAATCGGCGGTTCTAAAGGTTGAGAGACTCTACAAAGGTGCTATTTTGCAGTATAGAGGGTGAGTTTGGTCTATTCTGCCAAACGAAAGAGGGTAATAGAAGAGCGCATGAAGATCAGAAAACACTACAGCAACCCTGTTCCATTTCTAACCGTTTGCAAGTTATGGGGGATACAATGAGTTTGCTCAAAATTGTGAAAAAATCCAAATTTAAAAAGTTTTTGGCAGATCTACATTAAAAAATACAACATATTCTGAAAGAGCAGTTAAAATCCTTTAACTATCTCACACCGAGCGAGGCGGTCTAAAAAATGTCCCTTAACAGCGACGGAAGCCGGCCTGAGGCGGTTGGCGTCTTTTGAGAGGAGGTGAGTTTCTGAGATCGCTTAGGAGATAAGCGCGGTAGGGGGTCCAATTATCCTTGCCAACCGTAGCCCATTTCCGTGGGCCTTAAGGGAAGGTTATAGCAGAGGATGGGGTGATAGGATAAATGACCACCCAGGTTGGGCAAGTCCAATTCATGTCGCTTCCTGCCAGAAACTCCCGGTTTTAAAAGGGCTAGAAGAAAAATGTCGCCTCGGGATTAAAGAGTTATGACGACACCATTTTCATCAAAATACGAGTTACAAGTGCCGAAACTTGGGCGAAATGAAAAATCGAATTGTCGCCAAAATCTTGAATATTGAATACCGCAAACACCGTTCAAGCTAAAATCTGTGAAAATTACCAAACTCTTGTCCCTTCTATCAGCTTTCAAATGAGCCTGCCATAAACCACATCAGTGTTTTAGTTAAGGAGAAATTTAGTCTTTCGTTGGCAACATGCTATTAAAATCGGTGTTCATCGAAATAGACATTCGACAAAAAGTCGCCATGAAACAATGGTGGATAAATGAAATGTATGCAAATCCGCTACTATGAACTCTTTCGGATGTGTAGATGTGTTCCAGCCTATTTCTATTTAAAAACGGAAATTAATTTCAAATATAGGATTAATATAATTTAAAATTTCTCGGGAGCTATTGTTCATAGCGAGATAAATATTATATCAATCGACAGAAAATTTTATTTCACTATCTTAGAGCTAGTAAATTTGAAATTAGAACGACAATTACCCTTTTAAATTTAAAATTACTGAAATTTTGGTTCTCTAACAATGAAATAATGCTGTTTAACGTTTCGCAGTGCTATGGCGCGAGTTTTATCGTTGGTGACGTCAGAGAGTTACCGAGAGACAGATCTGGGCTATTATATTAGTAATATTTCGCGCGATCGATGAAAGAATTGGCTTTGTCTGCGCACGCGCGCATCGGCTTCCTTGCAGCTCAACTATGACTAAACCGTAATTCCAAATCCTAAAATTCTTTTTGGAATCTTTAATGTCCACCTTCCTCTGTTAAATGAAACTAAAACCTACTCTCTATGTTATTTGATTGCGTATCTATAAGTGTTTAAAAATATCACGAGAAACGCCATAATTTTTTCCTTTCCCGGCACACCATTAGGCCACTATGGTGCGACGTAAATCTACGTCAAAAAGCTTACAATATTATCATGCTACGATGTTTCGGACTAGAGTCTCGATGAGACACTGAGAACATGGACAATGAGAACAGCTGACACGCCACGAAGAGTCAATAGTGTAAAAATTACTGCATCCGCAGAAAACTGCCCTTTGTGACACCTGCTCACATCCATAGCCCTCCGATTATAAATGTCGGTTCTGCTAACGACTTTTTCTGGCAAAAAATAGATGACTGCGGGCTGAGCCAGTTTGTAGGAATTAGGGGCATGAAGAGATAGTGTTACGAACATGAAAAGTCATTTCCCAGCAATGTTAGTTTTATGTTTCGGAAGAGAGTTCTACAGGGGTAGTTATGGGATTACTTGGCGACACATCGAAGAATCCAGAAAATGCGATCATTTTCTCGATATTTCTATTAGGAGAGGATATACGCTTGAATGTACTAAATTATTCCATGTGACGTCACGGCCCGTCGGGGAGACTATGAAAGGACTGCACTTGGATCACAGAACAGTAGTGTGTTGATCGACTTTAACGACTTTCGAGTTTCATCTGCAGCTCGAGCTAGAAAGCTGGTGAGGTGAGCGCTATTGAAAATGCTGTTATTGCCGTTATTAGTGATTCGCTGACTGTTTGTGTTGCTATATCTCAAAATGCTGAAATGTTATTACCTGTGAAATGATTTTTTGACCGGAGTGTTACTGTATTTATAAAAAAAATATACACAACTGGGAAGTAGTTTTGAAAGACCAGACATCCCTGAGAATTCTATTACTTTATTGCTCCACACAAACCAACCCCGAATGAAAAGATTACTGTTGGAAGGCGATACAACCCCTGCCTGAAGGGAAGGTGCTAAGAAGTGGGTGTTGATCTTTCGAGAGAAGCTCTTTAGCGCGGGGATGAAAAGAAGACAGAGCCCCTGGGAAAGGGTGGTGGGTGGAGGATTGAACGAACACGGCCGGGGGCTTGCTTCCCATTAACCGAGGGGGATGTAGGGTGTGATGGATGCACCCTGGAACACCCCCAACAACCCGCTGCATTTAGCCCCGACATGCCGTAGTGGGGAAGTTCAATTAAAATCTTTTCCTTGCGGAGGTGTATCCTCATTGGAGGAGCGAGCAGCTGATTGGAGTCATAAAATGAAGCACTCGTTCTGTAGAGGTGCGAGAGAGTGGCTGCAGCTGATGGGAATTGGTTCGGTGCAATCTCGTTTGTTGCCGACTCTTTCGAGATGATCGGTTTGACTTTCTTCCAGAAGAGCCAAAATGTTTGTTTTCCCCATTCGTGGAAATGAAGGACAACACGTTAATAGCTTATATTTCGTTTTGTTAATCCTTTCTATGGTCGTGAAAAATACATAACACGCATGTTGTTTCAAAACAGACATTATCGATTGACATATTATTATAAAATTAGAAAATAAAACGTCATGGTATGACAGTTGCAAATTGCCTCTTCATTCGAGAGATTTCCCGTCAAATTTGACGGATATAATAGATATATATGAGAGAGAAATGTTTAACATTGATTGAAAACAAATAAAATAAACATATGTTTTATGACATCAAATATTTTTTTATTTACATATTATTTAAATATTTCTTTTTTCAAAAGAACTCTTGGTAAACAGCATTCTTTCTGAAGTATTTTTCGTTGTTTAATAATTTTCCTTGTATTTCAGATGTATTTGTGTAAATTTTAACGTGATTGGGAATCCTAGACCTTGAAAGTGCAACAAAAAGCTGTTCATGTGAAAAGACAGGTTCCGTCGAGGTAAATTCCAACATGATCGAAAGTTTGCTCCTGCGATTTGTTGATAGTCATCGTGTAAGCTGGAATTAACGGGAATTGGCGGAGGTTGAGAACGAACGGTAGATTCACATCACTGGTGGCTAATTTAATCCTTGGCATCAAAACAACAACGCCACGATTGCATTCAGATACAATTCGGCGTCCAAACTATATCACGCGCATGCATATCAGCGCAAGCATATCACCGCTGATGTAATTTACTACTTTCTATTGAAAAAAGGAAGTTAATTTGAAATATAGGATTAATATAATTTAAAATTTCTCGGGACCTATTGATCATAGCGTGACAAATTTTATATCAATCGATAGAAAATTTTATTTCACTATTTTAGAGCTATTAAATTTGAAATTAGAACGACAATTACTCTTTTAAATTTAAAATGACTGAAATTTAGGTTCTCCAAAGCTGAAATAATGCTGTTTAACGTCTCGCAGTGCTATGGTTCGAGTTTTATTGTTGATAACGTCAGAGCGTTACCGAGAGATCTGGGCTATTATATTAGTAATATTATTGACGAATTTATTATCAATTCATATTTTTTGCCAACACCTAATACTAAACAGAAGGTTAAAGCAAGTTTTCACTAGATTTTTCGATGAAACGAAAAACTTTGTTTCAATTTCTTATCTCTATGAAGTACTTTGATTCGTTAGTTAATATATAATTATTGAAATTAATTAACGAATCAAATAGTACCTACTAAGCTTCATGAATTTTTCTTCCTTTTTGAAATCAATCTCAATACATAAAATTCTTTGTATGAGAGGGATACACTAGAAAAGAATTTCGTTTTATATATTTCTACCAGAGGGCGCTACGAAAGCATGACCTTGTCTATAATTCCATCTCCTTTCGACGAGCTGCTAGTCATCGTTTTGAATTCGAGGCCTTAACTGGACTCTGCTAATCTGCCATTTGTATTTCAGAAATACGCGAGACAGATGCATTGAAGACGACTTCTTGCTTTTGTATTTAAATTTCAATTGTTTTATTACTTCCATACTGTCTTTACAGCTTTATATTTACCAATTTAAATGTCTCAGCTGAAATATTGGTAATTTTATTTATTTAATTTTACGTCACTCAGCTAAATCCTTTGTCATTTTATATCGTTTTTGTGTTCTATATTTCCATTGCTTCCATGCCTTTTAAAATAAAAATTGTATAAAATAATTGTACTTATTAACACATACCCTAATGCAACCTAACTTTAAAAATTACCCTCTTAAAAATTGATATTTTACGATTATAAAATTAGAAGAAGAATTAATTAATAAATAAACCTGACCTTTCATGTTGGCCTAGAGAGCGGGCTTGCTGGAAAGTTAAATGGATTGAAAATTAATAAGATATTTTTCACTTTTTCGAAAAGGAAAAATTAAATTTCAGACAACAAATAAGTTAATAGGTCTTATGCGTTTAATACATCTAGAGAGCCGTAATTAATTTGGTACTCGCAGAATACAACCAAAAATATTATTCCATTGTCTCTAAGGCATACTGTAGACTTGGAAATCTTAAACGCAAAACTAGGGAATTTTCGAGTGAAATTGCCCTGAAGGCTTTATACCAAGTTAAAGTTATTATCTAGTCAAGAAGATTATAGTATTTACCAAATTACCGTAATAAAATTGAAGTTATTGAGCGAATCCAAAACAACTTCTCGCGATATTTACTTTACAAGAAAATAGAATTTACTTACAATATATATCTTCTTCATGTCCACGTGATATGTTTAATTTGCTTAGTTTGTGTTCCAGACGAGATGTTTCTTGCGTTTATTTCTTTTACAAGGTTATTAATGGTTAGATAGAATGTACTGATGTACTGAGCTCTATAAATTTCGCTGTTAATGCCAAATCTTTAAGGAACCAAAGTTCTTTTCCAAATGTATATTCAAAATTTAATTATATTAACAGGTTCTCGTTACATAAATTGTATAAGACTTTTAACAGGATCTCTGATGAACTGGATATTTATTATGCCTCCTACTGTTTTTAAATCGAATTGTTTTCAAGTTTTAAATACATGACCTGATTTCTTTTTCTTTTATTACGCTTGACTATACATATTAAGATTTGTATCCATCTTCTTATTTTTGTATTGATCTTTTGCTTGTGTGTGTTTGACTTTTCGACCCTTGCGTTTTTAATGGTTTTTCGATTTAATGTTCTAAATTTTAGAAAAAATTTTGTGATTTTTTTTATAATTTTAATGTGACTATGCAACATGGACTTATGGAGCCTCTGTGTGTTTTTAGTGCTTTTGTAATAAATTCGCGTGTTTTCGTTTTAAAACATTTATGTGTTTACATTTTTATAATTGATGTGGTTTTGAGCTTTGAACTATTGTATTCTCTGCAGTTACGTTTTTACTTTGAGTTTTAATTCACTTTGTGGCTTGTGTTCTTTGTATGTTTTTGATCAGGTACTCTGTAAATGGAGTCGTTTCTGTAGTGTGCTCTCTTTGAATAAATGAATCTCTTTCAATCTCTTTCTGTGGAAAAATAATGCATGAAAGTGTTTCTTTAAGGCTTCCTTTCCATTATTTCTGGTTATTTAAAGAGTACTCCTTCTGTCTTGAGATTTGGCACTTATTTCGAAATCAGTTTTGTCCGAATTTATGGAATACATTTACAAGTAACTGCAATATTAGTCAATTAGTGAAAGTTGACTCATGGTATACATAAACATAATTAAAAATCTAAAGCAATTTCATTGCAAGTGGGATGAGGTCTTGTGTAGGGCTTCTTGAGAACACACGAAATTTGCTGGTAAGGCATTCCTCACGAAGAAGTTTTGCCTTGTTGATATGAAGTACAGTCGGACCTCTATTTAACGAACCTATATTTTGCGAACTTTTTCTTGGAACCAAGAACATTTTGCGAATTTCTTCGTAAAATAACCTCCAAATAGCGAAGTGCATTCTCTATTTAACGAACTTTTTCTTGTGATCCAATATTTTTTTTCTCCCTATTTCTCAAAATATTTCTAAACATTTCAAACTTATTCTTTCTTTTAACACATTTCATGGTGATCAATGACCTTGAAGCTGGAAAATGTCAAAGCGAAAGTGCTTCCGCATCAAAGAAAAAAAAATTAATTCTTCATGAGGTGGATACAGGCGTGAAAAGAAAGAATATTGCTTTGAAATTTATTATTCCTCCAAACAGCTTATCAACCATAATGAAAAAATCGTGATAAGATACGAAATTATGATTCATCGAATTCTTGTTCAAAGCGTTTAAAAGCATGTATGTGTCTCTGAAGATGTGGATGAGGCAGTTTTGAAGTGGACAGTGTGAAAAATAAAACAATACAGTATTGAATTGCGATGAAGACGAAGATGATGAAGATGGAAATGATCATGATGCAGAAATCAACAAACCTTCGTATGATAAAATGCTAAAATTCATTAATTTTAATATAAAAATATTTTTTGAATTGAAAATACAGTGTATTCCCGGACAATGTTTTGTTTTATTCTTGTTCTCCTTGCAGATTTCTTTTTGATGGGTAAAATATATAAAATAAATAGATGTTAATTTACAAAATAAAGGTGTGATTAATTACTTTTTTTAATAATATTTAGTGTTTATGAATTTAAAATCTTTTTTGTTTAGTTTAAAGTATTTTAAAAGGTGAATCTCTATTTAACGAATATTCCATATAACGAACTTTTTTTCGGGATTTAGTGACTTCGTTAAATAGAGGTCCGACTGTATCTTAAAATAATTTCAGTTAATTGCTTCGATATGTTACTCTTTCATTGCAATACAGAACTAATTAATCAAATCGCCGATTTCTTCAAAGCAGTGGGGTTTCTTTTATTTTAGGCAAAATAATTCCTTTTTTATATAAAAAAAATTGAGTTTAAACATATTAATCGTCACGTGAATCAAATACGATTCACACGGCGATCAAATACGATTTATACCTACTATATAATCAGATGGCCCCATCCACTACCATAGTTAACCCCTTGCATTACGATTTTATTTAATCTCCTAATTAGATTCCACCACCCATTAGGCATATTTCTTGCTATTTATATATATTTAACAGTTACAATTAATAAAATTTTACAAAAATTATTAAAATTTTGAACTAATTAAAAATTAATTAAAGCTCTTTATATTATACCGTATAAGTTCGCCATTTGAGTTCTTTTCCAATTTTTCCCATTTTGATTGTATTTTCTTTTATTTTCTAATGTTTTCTGTTATGTGTTTTAACTATTTTATCATTGGGGAATTTTTGTTGTTTAACTCTTTAGTGATTGGTTGGTTAGTTGAAGTAAAATGTAGTTGATGCAATCACTGGATGCTGCTGCGTTGAGCGCGCAAAAAGGTGTATTGTTATCATTATTGATTACTTCTGTTTCTTGTAAATATTTTTTCCAGTTTTTCTTCTTTAATGCTCTTTAATTTTCTATTGTTTATATCTATTTAAGATGGTAAAGGATACTTGAGATATTTAAGCGTGTCCAGGCGATTTTTGTATTGAAAATTAATTGTTACATTGACTTAAATACAAATTTAAATAGAAAAAAAATTCGACGGAGGCTGTCTGTGCGAAACGGCCGCTGGGATTGAGGGAAGTAGACTTACTTACCTTACTCATTTACGGACAAGTAGGAGCTGCCTTCAGCGTGTTCGACCCACAACACTCTGGAGACTTTCAGTTTAGACTCGACGATCACTGTTCTGTGTTCCAGGCTGAATTAACAGCCATAAAACAGGCACTCTTATGGAAACAGCAAAACAGACCACACGCCAACTGCCACCTGTTCACAGACAGCATGAGTTCACTGAAAGCCCTCCAGAAGTTTGCGCCGAAAAACAACTTAGTGGAAGACATCAACAGCTTGTTAGATGGAACCATCTCCTTACACTGGGTCAAAGCCCACATCGGAGTTGCTGGCAATGAGGTAGCGGACAAGGCAGCAAAAGCAGCAAGCGACAGACCATCAGTCGACATACATCTGGGGATACCAGAAAGGTCACTTAAAACATCAATTCGGCACCTCCTCCTCAGAGAGTGGCAGGACCGCTGGAAGGACGACAATGCGAAAGGAAGATTTACGTTTAACATCTTCCCAGAAGTTAAGACCAACAGATGTATAGACAATCACCAACTGTCCCAAGTAGTCACAAACCATGGCCTTTGTCCCTACTGCCTCAAGAAGTTCAACCTTCGAGAATGCAACTGCCGGTGTGGTGAGGACGTAGATGACGACATCCTGCATTACATCTTCAGGTGCCCCCTCCTTGACAGCCAAAGGTCCCTCATCCGTCTCGGTCAATCCGTCCTTCAGATCCTGCAGGACAAGCACAGGACAAAAGAAGTGAAGTCCCTCCTCTCCTTCCTGTTTCTTCATCAACAGGATATCTTTGAACAGGATCCAGATGACATTTCCTAATGCCCATGAACACTAGGTGGCTCCTCCAGAGACTTTCAGGCCCTTTCCATACTCATTGTACATATCATAGTCATCCCTTCATCACCTTCATCTTTGAGTGCTTGCTATAGAAGCTCATGTACCCACTGGACTTTTGCATTTTATTTTCCCCACTCTTTGTAATGTCTCCTGTAAAGTATCATCATGTATTCTTTTTTATTCTTCCTTTAAATTCTTTCATTACTCAGCTTTGTCGGGAAATAGTTTGTAACCTCTCACTGTATCACCATGTCGCCGCCACAGAGCCTATTGTATGGGCCAGGCATTGTAATGAGGAGGTGAGTGACTTTAGATCTTTCGGTTGGTTAAGGTTTTGCGGCTTACGGCACACAGACCACTGCGTCACCCTTCCCTTTTTTCTCGGCTTTTTTTTTATTTTTTACTAAATTGTTTTTTTTCTAGGTATGTTATTAAAATGACTTCTTTTTCAGCAGCAGCACTAGGCAGCTAAGCACCCAGCACATTTTTTTTTTTGAGAGTCCCCCGGCACAAGTCGGGCCTCTACCAAAATTCAAAATTTATTGAAGAGCTTTTGCCGGTGTAACGCCAATGCAGGCACACACCATATTCCCCATCCGTATTACCTTACTCAGTTGTGACTTTCTGCGAATAAGTAGCTGTATGTGACTATTGACTCCAGTCTATAGTGACTATTAGTCTAGTGTGACTATGTGACTCTATCTATGTAAAATTCTTCTTCATTTTTATCAAGTGTCCAACTCGACTGTGACTAAACCGTAATTACAAATTCTGTAATTATTTTTGTTTTCTTCAATGTCTACCTTTCTCTGTTAAAGGAAACTAAAACCAACTCTCTATGTTACTTGGTTGTGGAGCTATAAGCGTTTGACTTTAGCATGAAATTCAACAATTCTTGAGTAACATTTCGCGCGATCGATGACTGAATTGCTTTAGTCTACATGCGCGCGCATCGGTCGCTGTGACGTCATCAAAATTTGTAGTGATTTTAACCAACTTTGCAACTCTACTGTGACTACACCGTAATTCCAAATTCTAAAATTCTTTTAGCAATTTTCAATGTCCACCTTTCTCTGTTAAATGAAACTAAAGCCAACTCTCTATGTTATTTGGTTGCGGAGCTATAAGCGTTTAAAAGTACCACAAAAAGTGTCATAATTTTTTCCTTTCCCGACACACAATTAGACCACTAAGGAGAGGCGTAAGTCTACGTCAAAAATTCTGTAATTCTATACACATGTCATTGTATGTTTAAAGGTTAAGAGATGAAAGAGAAGGAGTCGTCTTCGGAGTAGGAGGAGTTGGTTCGAATTTCCTACGTGAGGCGTGGCTACTAACGTGTTAATCGAATCCAGATTTTGTCGCGTGCAACATTAATTAGAATTGTTACTTCACATTACTGCTTGATACAAAAAAAAACTGTTGAATTTCTAAACTATTTGTTTTATCCATTATTTGTGAATGCTTTTTTTAAAAATATTTACTACATTTCCCGAAGTTATTTACAGTATGGGAAACAAAATGCAATTTATAATTGTTCGTAGTCATGCCATTGGGAGTCAACAACAATTTTGAGAACTTCAGATTAACATGGGAAACTGTGCCTAAGATTGTAGTTTGCTATGCAAAATTGAACCAGTTCAAATCATTACCAAAAAATATAATTAATAATGCCATGAAACATTTTGAATAAATGCATCAGTAGAGAATAATCCCTAATATCTTGCGAAAGCAACTGTACTCGGAAATGTGAGTTTTGGAGTCGGTCCCTCAATCCCAATTTATATTTCCCCAAAGGATGGATAAAGATAACGACCCAAATGATAACAAGGTTTTGACGTAGAACTACGTCTCTCTATAGTGGTCTAATGGTGTGTCGGGAATGGAAAACATTATGACGCTAAGTTAAACGCTTATAGCTCCGCAACCAAATAACATAGAGAGTTGGTTGTAATTTCATTTAACAGAGAAAGGTGGACATTGAAGATTGCGAAAATAATATTTATTATATTTTCGGAAGCTATTTACAGTATGGAAAACAAAATGCAATTTATAATTGTTCGTAGTTATGCCATTGGGAGGCAACAACCATTTTTGGAAGTTCAGATTCACAAGGAAAACTATGCCTAAGATTGTACTTTGCTATGCAAAATTGAATCAGTTCAAATCATTAGCGAAAAAATATAATTAATAATGCCATAAAAAGTTTTGAATAAATGCAGCATTAGAGATTTTTCCCAAATATCTTGCGAAAGCAACCGTACTCGAAAATGTGAGTTTTAGAGTCGGTCTCTCATTGTCAATTTATATTCCATCAAAGGATGGAGGAAGATAACGACCCAAATGATAACAAGGTTCTGACGTAGAATTACGTCTCTCCATAGTGGTCTAATGGTGTGTCGGGAATGGCAAAATTTATGACGCTTTTCGTGGTATTTTTAAACGTTTATATATCCGCAACGAAATAAGATAGAGAGTTGGGTTTAGTTTCATTTAACAAAGAAAGGCGGACACTAAAGATTGCAAAAAAAGATTTTTAGAATTTGGAATTACGGTCTAGTCACAGTCGGCCTGCAAATGTGTTGAAAATCACAAAAATGTTTGATGACGTCACAATGACCGATGCGCGCTCGCGCAAACTAAGGCAATTCATTCACAGATCGATTACTCAAGAATTGTTGAATTACGTCGAATTTAATGCTAAAGTTAAACTCTTATAGCTCCGCAATTATATAACATAGAGCGTTGGTTTTTATTTCATTTAACAGAAAAATGTAGACATTGAAGATTGCAAAAATAATTTTAGAATTTGTAGTTACAGTTTAGTCACAGTCGAGTTGCAACGTTGGTGAAAATGACGAAGAAGTTTACTTAGATAGAATCATATAGTGACAATAGACTAATAGTCACTATAGACTGGAGTTAATAGTCACATACAGCTACTTTAGTCACAGAAAGTCACAGCTGATTATGTTAAGTAACTCTATGCCCCTCAATCCCAGCCCTCATTTCGCAGAGACAGCCTCCCGTTCATTTTTTTTATTACAAACAATGTTACATTTAACCGAGTCCAACAACAAGTAATTAATTGTTCCATATAGTCTCTTAAATGAATAAATAAGACAAATAACTGAATTTTGCGTTGAATGCATGCACTCCATTTAACGTTTAATTGGAAAATAATTGCGGGTCTCTGCCAACCAAACTCTTCATACGTGTCGCACGTGATAATTTCAACTTCGTTTTCCGCATGAGTTTGCCGCGGTTCCGAATTGAAACAAAGAGCTTTTGTCTCCTGCGAGCTTTAGTCGAGGTATCTGATGACATATGTTTCCAATTATTCGAGGTCTTCCGTCGAAAATAATGATTTTTCGAGACCTCTACACCCCCTCACAGATCTGTCATTGTTCAAATAAAAATTATTAAATTATTCATCTCATTCACCGTTGTTTTCTCCACTCTGTCTTATTTTTCCCGTTTCGGGTGAGATTTCATAATTAATGTCCATTGTTTATTCATTGGTTGAGAGCGGTGTCACGTGAACACGATCTCCACTTGTTTTCCCTTCGATGAATTGGAGGGAAAATGTTGTCGCTTAAAAGACAGCAGCTCCTATCTCAATTTTTCAGAGAGGTATAAAAAACTGAATTTTTCGCAACCGATAACAAATATTTCTGAATTTTTTTAACATCTGGTATGAACATGAGATAATCCGTTCCTACCAGATGTGGAAAATGTCAGAAATTGGCTACGAATAATTCAATTTTTTTTCCTCTTCGAAAGAAAAGTTGAGATAGGTGGTTTTGCTTGTTAACCCTTCCAAGTTCACTACATGTTTCGTTTTGAAAATTACTAATTTTATTCCAAAAATGAGTATTGGACGTGTAGTTTATCATACATATGTAAAGGAAAAATTTCCATTTTTTTTATTTTCAAGAAATTTGATGTTTCACAGTGAAACCAATGAAGGGCAACGGGCTATTTTTCGTCCAAATAAGTTATCGTCAATTTAAATTACGTATTTAATTTATAAGTATACGTGAGTATTCGGGATATTCGACCTTCATAAAATTCAATATTACTTTCGAAGATTCGGTTTTAAATAAATATCAATTTGTGCAAGAACCCTCATCATTTTGTTTCTCTTAGAGATCGAAAGCAATTTCGCTCTTGCAATGCCGATATCTTTCTGAATATTAATGGCATTGAACTGGAATTTTTATATAAGTTGTCCTATATATCTGGCTCTTAAGTTATGGAAGAAAAATGACGCTACGTTTCGCCCATGCGCAGTAAAAAATGCTCAATGTGTGATTTCACTGCGAAACCAATGAACACGATAGGGTTAACGCCAGTATCTTATTTATAGGACAGTTAATTTTCTTTTCCATGGCTGAACCGAATACATTCCATTGTTTCTTTTTTGCTTCATCTGAAAAGTCAATATGTTTTCATAAACTCCTAAACAATTTTAAACTTGCAAATACCACAAGTTAGCCAAATTTTGTGGTTAAAGGGCCGCCATTTTGAATGCAAGAATTTTTGAGGTAATGCAAGGAATTCAAAAGTTGTCTTAATTTTGTGATATTTTACTCTATTTAAATAACTTTTAATATATATGTATCAAAAAGTTTTATAAAATGATTTTCTACTGATTTTTCTGTAATTATTTATAAAATAATTTTTAAAAAATGACGAGAGGCTGTCTTTTTCAAACAGCCGCTGATGTTAAAGGCGTAGGACTTCTTTACTCGCAAGACTCTTTTATTTCTCGGTTTCTCTTTGTTATTCGCGATTCTCTTTTCTTTCTGGAAGCTTCTCGGATTCTCTTTGTTAATCGCGATATTCTTATGTTTCTCGAAGTTACTCTCGATTCTCTTTTGTTTCTCGAAGTTACTCTAAATTATCTTTTATCTCTGTGTAATACTAAAGTAAAGCTGAAAGTTAATTCCCTTATTTTGAGGTTTCTTTCGTTCCATCTCCTGCTGTTTCTTTTGTTGCTTCTCCTGCTTCAACAATTTTTTTCTTAACTTCTCTATGTCTCGTTTGGTATCTTATTGGCTTTCCTTCGTTATAAATTTACATTTGGAGACATTATTGCATTCAATTTGTCTAAACAAAAGTTTCAATTCAATCACGAAATCTCGCTCGCGGAAACGTGGCAAGCGAGAGCGTCATCCAATTGTGCGCGCGCACCTCATGCGTGTGACGTCACCAATTCATGCGCATTTTTGCCCAACTTTGTGATGCAGCAGTCGCTGAATTACAATTCCGATTTTCAATTTTTTTTTGTAACTTCTGTTGTTACCCTTTATCTCTAAAATGAGACGTTAGTTATGTTTTGAACATATGTAGTTACCGAGATATAGAGGATCTCCTATACAACGTTTTTTGTGGCGTTTTGGCGTGTGAATCAAATTCCTTCCTGAGACCCCAATGGGATTAACATAGTCCTACTTTAAAATCTTTTTTCACGTTTTTTATATTTTTGAATTAAATTTTACTTCGCAGTTATCTTAAATTTGATGTTTTGAACATAATTTAATAGCAATTTATTGAAGTCCATGCTTTTAATGATTTGGGCGTTAGCGTAGAGTTCCATCATGTCAAGTATAGTAACGCACAGTCACACGTCTTTTAACCGAATAACGTATAACGACGTATATATATGAAAAGACGTATAATCGGAATTTTCATAAACAATTTCGATTATTACCAATTTAATGTTTCAAATGCAAATTCGTTCAAAAGTAATAATTTTAAAGATTTTTAAGATAATAATAGTATATTTTTACACTAGACGACTTTGGCGTCCAGCTGGTTCGCCCGTTTAAATTAGTTTTTATTTTTGTATTTTATATTAATTATAGCATTACCCGCCGCAGTTTCAGCCACGTTAACTCAGCAAAGATGAACAAAAAAACTGAATATTTTATTGTATTTGACAGATAGTAAAATATTTAAAGACATAAATTTTAAAATGCCATCGATACAATTCTGTATGTTGCATCGCAGCTAACGAAACTTACAAACTGAATTTCAAATAACTTTCACTCAATTCATCTATCGCTCATCGGTGGAATGATTAACCCTGAATATGGTAGCGAAAGCCGAACATGCTGGACGCCCGTGTGAACCAGTCGGTACAAAAAGTGAGGCGGCAAAAAATTCATAGACATCTAAAAGACATAGGAGTATAGGCGGTAGACATTAAAATTTGAAAATTAGTTAGTTTTCCCGAACATTATTACCTTTTTGTAATTCCTAGTTTCAGGCTGTAATTTCTAGTTTCTAATATCAAATATGATGAGTTATCACTTGAGGATATTCAACTTTGGCGGCAGTACTGTACTCTTAAACCTAACCAAAATTTTAATAAAAAATTACCTAAAATGCAATATACAAAAATTTGAAAGCGTCTACACGCCTCATAATTTTCAAATGGCAGGAAAACAAGAGATTAAAGGCTTGAAGAAAGGACGAAAATCATTTAAGTGTACCTCACACACAATAAAAACAAACAATCCTGAAATCAAATATCTGTTTCCACGCTTTATAAAAATATTACTTTGAAGCAGGGGCGATAAAATATATCAGAAATGAAATGAATACTAAAGTGAAAATTCTGCTTTGGAGTTAATTTCCCAAGAAAGCAATTTATACTATCACAACCGTAACAATTGCGAAAGCGCTTGAATAAAAGATTTGCTGAAATAATGAGATGGTTTGAATTTTATTTACAACAATAAAAATATTGTTACAATTCATGTTTTAAAACGTTTTGAAATATTAATTAAAATTGGACAAAATGTCGCATGGGAATAAATTCAGTGTCATTGAAAAGCTAATTTTTTAATCTTTAAGATGATGTAAAAACGGGGTTTTTGCGATAATAGGATCCGAAGTTATTCCGGAAAAACGTTAAAATTTAAAGTAATTTTAAAATAAATTAAATTCTAATTAAAATTTCAAAACATTGTTTCTTAGTGAGCACCTACTCCCCAAGAAGCAACCGTCTGCTAAATTTCAAGTTTCCAGTCCAAGTGGTTTGGGAGATTTCGTGATAGGTGAGTGAGTCATGGTATTTGCCTTGCCTTGCTTTTTTATATATAAAGATAGTATGAGAAAAATAATTAAACATTAAAATTATACATTTATCGTCATACATTTCTTGCTCATTTCGAGTACTTATAATGCATATCTTATTTAAATTTGCATGATTATGTGTATGCAGGTAGACTATAATTTGGAAATGGCAGGGAGAAAAAGTTTGTTAACTCTCCTGCTTTCTAGGAAAAATTTTCACGTTAATCGGAAATATGTTATTCCGGCGAAATACAAAAAAGTAGCTATATAATTTTCCTCTATGGATTTCCATGAAATGTCTGTTTTTGAATCTTATGTTTAACTTCAGAAAGTTAGACATTGATTTTTAAATGTTTTATTCTTATTTCAATTTCTTTTCTCTTAAATATTAAAACTACCCTGAGGTTCAACATCAGTCAGTGGCTTTTAATCTCTTTTAAACGGTTTTATTTAACCTAATGGGTCTGAAAAATATTCTCGAATTCTTAAAAACCATTTTATATCTAACGTCATCCTGCATATCTAATACTAGAAAATGACCCGTCATGGTATGACGGGTACAATTTCCCTCTTCATTCGAGAGATTTCCCGACAAATTTGACGTGTTTAAATAAATATATATGCGAGTGAAATGTTTAACAATGGTTGAAAACAAATAAAATAAACATATGTTTTATGACAGGAAATTATATTTTTTATTTACATATTTCTTTATTCAAAAAACCTCTTGTTAAACAACATTCCGTCTGAAGTGTTCTTCATTGTTTAACAATTTTATTATAATTCAATAACCATGACATTCACAGCGTGTCAAACGTAAGTCAAAAGTTAAAATTTCAAAGGAATTTTTTTTTCTAATTTCTAATGAAAACAAAGCACTTGTCTGCTTGTCAAACGTTGCCAAAAAATGTTATCACATTATATCATCACGATTGCAATAAATAATGAGATGTATCGTGACGTCCAAACTATATCACGCGCATGATATACCTCTAACGTAATTGACTACTTTCTATTAAAAAACGAAAATTAATTTGAAATATATGATTGATACTAGCTGTATGGCCCGGCGTTGCACGGGCTAAATCGAATAATACCTGAGGTCACGTGACACATGCCTAATTTGTGTTATAATATTGTTGAAGTGTATTGTATTAGTGTTTTCACCTCCTGCTTCAGCTGGGTGTAGATGAGAGCTCCTGTGATAAATTTGGCCATGAATTCTGAAGCAATACGCTCCTCTCCCTGTAGACGGTACAATCTGTGCACCTATTGAAGCACTGGTACGACCTTATGTTATTTTTGAAATGCACTGATAATTCATCGGAGCCATCCATCAATCCTTTCATTTCCACTGGATAAACTGAAGCCTGCTCAATTATATTTCCATTATGACAACAATGAGTGTAAATTCCTCTGGTATTCTTTTCATCCTGGAAATACAACCCTCCGCATTTCAGACAGAGATTGTCCATTTCTCCACAGTTGTGTTCTTCAGTTCAGAACAGTTCTAGCTGCATAAAAAGTTTGTATCTGATGGTGATTTTGTCCTTCAATAACATGTCCTTCATAACATCTCTTGCATGTTGTAGCATGGCTGACAATCGGCTATTTCTTTGTTCGTCTGTTCCTTCGGTTCTTCTCTCCTGGCCACGTTGTGCCATTATTGCCAATCGGCTATTTCTTTGTTCTTCTGTTTCTTCGACTCTTCTCTGCTGGCTACGTTGTGCCATAGTTGACAATCGGCAGCTTCTTTCTTCTTCAGTATCAACAACTCTCCTTTCACGTTTTCTAATTGCCTCCCGTTTACTGGCAGCATCCCCTGTAATTCCTCTTTTTCTTTTAGACATCGGAAAAAGCGAGAATTGAACAAAGCAAAAATAGTAACTTCCAAATATCAGCTTAAAATAGAAGCTTCCACAAATATTTAAAATATTATCAAATCAATGAATAATGATTAAAATCATTAACATAACTAATCTATATCTTTCGGCACATAACTTTACAGAAATAATACACCCCTTTTAATTTCGTTAAAATGATTTTGTTGGACGTTATATCACGGGATTAAAAAAGAATTAGTACACTTTCAACAATACATTTTTTTATTTCTGTCAGCGTCACTTTTTTATTGTTGTTGTAACAATGTTCTTTAAAGTAAACGACTTCAACAATAAAATAAATTTTGAATTGCTCTGTAACAATGAAAAGTATTGTTATAAAGTATCCGAAACAATGAAAAGCATTGTTGTCAATTAGTTTTTAATTAATATCTTTTTCACTAATTAAAATTTCGGAATATAAATGGCCGAAACGGCTTCCCTGGATTATTCCCCATCTTTTGGTACTTTCCGCGCGCTTCTCCGTTCGGCGGTTCGTGAGAAGATAGAAGGACATACATACATACATACATACGTTTGTTTACCTTCGAATTTTAATAGAGTAGATAATTTAAAATTTCTCGAGAACTATTGATCATAGCGAGATACATTTTATATCAATGAATAGAAAATTTTATTTCACTATTTTAGTGCTATTAAATTTTAAATTAGAACGGCAATTACTTTTTTAAACTTAAAATTACTGAAATTTAGGTTCTCTAACAATGAAATAATGCTGTTTAACGTCTCGCAGTGCTATGGAGCGAGTTTTATTGTTGGTGACATCAGAGCGTTACCCAGAGACAGATCTGGGCTAATATATTGGTGATATGCTTGGTGCAGTATCGCCAACTATGGCTTCTGCGCCAATAAACCCCAAACATCCATTCCGTTAATCGGAATGGAGAAATAATGACTGAGGCAGAGAAGTTTCAAATCCTAGAAAGGGGTTAAACGACGTATAACCGGTACTCAGTGTCGTATAAACGAAGCACTTTATCATTTCAATGGTTATGAATTAATTGGGACTGTCATGAAACGACGTATTAATGTAAATGACGCACAAATGAGTAACGTATAAACGGTGCTTTACTGCATGCCAGAATTTTATAAAATATTGAGTGAATTCCGACTGTAATGCTTCTCCGAAATTTAAACTGACTGTCAATATTTGCAACGTCAAAATCACTCTCTGTTTGGTTCTGTATAGTCAGGATATAATCGGAACTTAGGGTCGTATAAACGAATCACTTTATCATTTTAATGGTTGTGAATTAATTGGGACTGTCATGTAACGACGTATTAATGTAAATGACGCACAAATGAGTAACGTATAAACGGTGGTTTACTGCATTCCAGAATTTTATAAAATATTGAGTAAATTCCGAGTCTAATGCTTCTCTAAAATTTAAACTGACTTCAATATTTGCAACGTCAAAATTTTCTGCATTTCAATCTTTTCATTCCACACATTCGACAGAAAATGCACCGAATTGTCCTGGAGCAAAACGCTCTTCTCTCTCTGTTTGGTTCTGTATAGTCAAGATATTCCAGAGGAAACTGGCATTCGACGGGAATCCTTTCTCGAAGATCTCCTGCGGGGGAGGGAGCTAGAGATCCCCCGGATAAGCCAATAAAAGTGGGCCACTGGTCAAAGGAAACGGCCTGGCAGATAAACTGAATGGCGATGGGAAGTGCATGCATGCCGGAAATTATCCGGATCCATTTTCCAGAGCGGACCCATCGATATCCAGTCGGAATCGATCGGGTCTTTTCGTTTCTTATCGTTGTTTTGAATCTCGGTCGTATCTGTTCGGAAGAGCAGATTTCCCATTGTGAGTTATTTGGACGATAAGCCTTCTGCGCCGAGCCATTCAGCGCGAATTAAAGGTGTTGCAGATGAGGATGAAGCGGCCCGGGACGCTATTACGGGGAAACTGCCCTGATTAGAGATTTGCAACCGGCGCAGGGAATCGCTGCCCACAATCCTAAGATTGAGATTACCCGAGGGTTGCTGGTCTTGTTGATTGCGGCTCTGTTGCAAATATAAATCAGATGTTATTTGAAGTAGAAGATGACATGATAAATTTCAGACAAATACAGGGCCGGATTCACACATTTATACGCCCTAGACCAAAATATATTTTACGACCCCTCCATTGTCAAAAAATTTAATATAAATTTTGAGTTGACATTAAGTTGACCGCATTAAATTTTTAATTCAAAATTACATCTCTTATGAAGTAATATAAAATTAAAACCTTCAAAAGTATTCCATCGAATTTCAGGAAATCGTTTGAAATACCGAATAGAACTTATTTGTTCCGGCTTTTATCTGTGAATAGTTTGAAAGGTCATTGAAGTAGACAGATATTTTTAAATCTCTTTCAGGTCAAATAAGTTCATTGGCAAATTTCTATTTATTGAATTCTTAAAATCAGGAAACAAATCTTTAGAAAATTAATAAAGTAGAAGTGTTAAAAACTAAGTTTTAACAATTTAAGAAATTGAGCTTTTAAGCTGATGTAGTGATCTGTATTATTATTTTGATGGAAGCATTATTTTTACTCCTGGATCCTAATTTTATGTGGAACTCAAAATGATCATTTGAGCAAAAGAGTAAGTGTAGGCAATTGAGCACCCTTTTATGCTTTAGTTCATTCTACCCTGTCGGAACTTAGGTTTTTGAATGGTGCCTATAAATAGTGTTACGAGCATGGAAAGTCGCTTCCCAGCAATGTTAGTCTTATGGTTGGGAAGAGAGTTTTACAGGGGTAAGTATGGAATGACTGGCAGCAGCTAGGCCTGGACCTCTGACTTTGACGACAAACTTGGCGACCTTAGCGACAAATCGATGATTCCAGAAAATGCGATTCTTTTCTCGATATCTCTATTAGGAGAGGATCTACGCTTGAATGTACTAGATGATTCCATGTGACGTCACGGCCCGTACTATAAAAGGACCGCACTTGGATCACAGAGCAGTAGTGTGTTGTTTGACTGGAACGACTTTGGAGTTTCGTCTGCAGTGCGATCTGGAAAGCTGGTGAGCTGAGCGCTATTCAAAGTACTGTTAATGTCGTTACTAGTGATTCGCTGACTGTTTGTGTTGCTAAATCTCAAAGTGATGAACTGTTATTACTTGTGAATTGTTGTCTGTTTACGTTGCTAATCTGTGCAAGATCTATTATTTCCTGTTACCTGTACTACGTGTTTTCCTGTATATTTATGAATAAATCTGCGTTCTCCATTATCTTGCACGTTGGACTGTTTACACCATACACCCACAGAACGATATTTGTAACAATATAATATCTTTATAATTCCACCTTTCATCTGTCTACCATTTTGTTTCATCTTGTTTTGAGATTAACTGAACCACTGAGTATTTTTCAAATTTTGAAAGAATAAATCTTTCCCTTCCATACTTTTCCGATACGAAGATACGGTAGGGATAATACAAATACGATAAAGACATTAAAATTATCCAAACTGGACTTGCGATGGTTTTCTCTCACGCACAGAAATATAGTTACATAAAAGTTCCTTTTCTAGAAATTTAAGTTAAATTTCTGTAATTTTAGTCTATGTGCATTTCCCGTTCCTGAGCATTACATACAAGGCCAAAAAAATAAAAAAAGAAGAACAGCGGCATATCTCTATTGCTTAATGAAATGTCACCAGACAAAGGCATTTCTTTAACAATATTTATTAATTTCTAGCCATAAAATTCACACAGTTATGCCATTAAGAAAAAAATTCAGATACAACTATTTTCATAAACACTACAAAATTAAAATCCTACATTATTTCAAAATTAATTATTGCATTATAAGTAGTCTCCCAGACAGCAAAGAAGGTTGTGGAAAAGTTGCCATTTCACTTTCCATAGGCTGTCCTCGAAAGCATTTCCGCACAAACCGTTTCGGAAACATTGAATTGACAAAATTGACATAGGAAAGCCTTTTATGAACCACATGTCTCATCGTGTGTGACCCCGTTCAGTACAGGGGTTATTGCTTTTGCTTAACAACTATATGAACGCGGGTTCGATTCCCGCCTCGGAGGAATTTGAAGTTTTGTCACAACCTACAACGAAATCGTACAAGTTCAATTAATAATTAGATTAATCAAATTAATTGAAATTAATAATTAAGTTTTGATTAATTAAGATTCCCAATTGATCTAATTAATTGACATTCCAGATAACTCTAAGTCGGACTAAGATGACGTCAGGGGAAGGAGGATATAAAAGGGGATTGGGCCCCTCTGTAGGAGAACGGCTTTGAAGAGGGGACGAAAAAAGGGTGTTGGACCCCTTTGTAGAAGTACGGCTCCGGAGGGGGTAAGGAGGGTTCTATTTTGTCCGCCGAAGGAGGTCTCTTAACAACCTTTTGAAAGGCCTGAAACAAGATTGAGGAATGCCTGAAACAAGCCTGTAATAAAAACTTGGGGAAACCTTACAGACAACTTTGTTTCTTGCTGACTGAAATTGCATTGAAACATTTGTGACAACCCTTTACACTTGCTGACGACAAGGTTTCCAAAACCTTTTAGACAACCTTTCTTTGCTATCTGGGTCTGTGATGATATTGTGTTCTGAGAAGCAGACTTGGGTACAATATGAAATAGTTAACGCGAAAATCACAAAATGGTAAATGGTCCAAATTACGTAACTGCGAACCTTATCTCAACTCATTTCTTAAGACAATTTCCTTTGCCAATGGGAACGCATCTTCATTTCTAGGCTGTGAAGTATCTCCATTACATCACTAAAAGTTGGAAGAATACTACTACAATTAATGCGCGTCAACCCTAACCCTCCGAGCGGCGCAAACGTACTTTTTCCCTAGCCCTCCGAGCGGCCCAAACGTATTTTTCCCCCAGACCTCCGAGCGGCGCAAAAGTTTTTCAGTTTTTCATGTTCAGTTGAAAAGCAGATAGCTCGTATTTATATGGATATCTTCTTAAACAATCATGGATAAAGTATTCTTAACATTTTAGCGATATAATTAAATACAAAAAGATCTATTAATTTACTTTAATACCTAAGTTTCCTAGCATGAGAGCTAGAGCTAAAAGTTCAAAATAATTGGGCACTCCGAGGGCTAGAGTACACGCACCCAGTTTTGGAATACTAGCACAAGCTCGATATCCCCATTTTGTCTTGTACCCCTTATTGTCAGGCAGATATTTCTTATTTTATGGACTCTTCTAACAAAAAAGGGTTGCCTTTAACATTCGAATATTTTTTCTTCCATATAAGCTGTATTTCATTTAAGGTACCCGAATAGGTTCGAAGGAAAAATTTTTTAAAAACTTGCACAAAAATATTGACAGAGATAAATAACAAAAATAGGCTTAAACAGTCACTATTAGAAATAAAAATAAATATATCATCAGTAGTTTTTGAAAATATTAATTTTCTTTCATAATTGAAAAAATATGGGGCATATTTAATTTTAATTTCGCATGCGTATTTCTCACACTATCCAGAATGTAATAAACGACAAGATAAAATTTATTTTAATAAATAGATATTTTATGAACATTCAAAGTTGACGTCATTGATTTTTTGCCAAAATTATCCTATGTGTCAAACTGAAAGTGACTGAAAAACATGACTAAATATAGGTATAATAAAATCTGCGGTCTATTATACCCTCAAAGGGTTTTGACACATGTTTATCAAATGTCAATGGATTTTAATGAATTGTTTTGAAGATATCACGTTTTTCGTGGACCAAATTTATTGAAATTTTCATCTTTCGGAAAACGCATTTAAAAATTATAATAGCATATTAGTTAAAATAAATATCAAGGAACAAAATATACAGTGAATAAGAATAAAAGCAGACTGTTTAGGAATCTTAAAAGTTCTGGATTTATTTTCAGATCATAAAAAAGTTTTCGAATTTTTCTTCGAAAATCGCTTTTTCAACATATTCGGATACCTTAAATGCAATTTTCACCGAGAATAAAATAAATTCAACTTGTACGCATTTTCTCACAAGCAGTTCTGCATTCATTCCTTTTTTATCCATTCCATTCTAACAAAACTTATTATAATCAAAATAAGACATTTTTCATCATAGAAATATTCAATTAAAAATTTAAATTTTCTGTCATATCCATAATGTTAAATGAATCTAATCGATAGTACGCGAATGGGGTCAATATGATCCCATATCCCCAGTAAAAAAATGAACGACTGCATTCTTCTGTATCTGCTGCCCTAATCTATTCCTTCTCATCCACTATGAAGTTATAGGAAGTAACAACTGCAGGTCTTGAGAAATTCTCAGAACTATTTTAACAAAATAGAATTGCTGGGGTAAGAAAGACCCCAAGTGTGTGCTTGGGTGGTTAAGATATTCTCATCTACTAATGCGATTTGCCTTTATGTACTGAAGGTCGTTGGAGAGGATGTCAATTACATCCCCACAAGTTGGAAGAATGCATCCTTCATTAATGCGCGTTAATTGAGACTGCCATCAATTTGGGGATACCAAATTATGAGACAATCACTCTTTATTTCATTTGCTGTTCTAATTTTTATTGCAAATAAGTTGCATTTCAAATACAAATTCAATCTTGCGAATGTGAACTAATCTCATACTCACTGCCTGGGGCACCACTCGTAAGAAGATCTTCCAGCTATGCTGCTCGTATTGAAGCTCTATCATAGCCAAGATGCAAAACGATTCTGAACCGCTAGCACACGCAGGGGAAAAATCTGACCCCATATCCCCAGTGAAAAGTGTACCATGGCGTTATTTCCGCATCTTCTGATTTAATCGCTTCTAATTCACCTGTGAAGTTGGAACTTTCACCCTGTTGTGGAAGGGGTTATACTCATCCACCCTGAACCCACCCAACTGGTTAGATAACCCTTGACGTTATAGGCACTAGGGGTGTGGGGTGGCGTCATGTCATGTGAAGGTATACGAAGTAACATCTGCAGGTTTGAGAAATTCTTAATATTTTTTAACGAAATAGAATAGGAGGGTTCAGTAAGACCCCACACATGTGCTTGGGTGTTTAAGACATTCTCCTCTACTAATGCGATTTGCCTTTATGTAGTGAAGCTCGCTGCAGAGGCTGTCCATTACATCGCCTCAAATTGAAAGAATGCGTATTTAATTAATGCGCGATAATTGAAAGTGCTTTCTCACCTAAGTCGTGCGGATCAACCCTTCAGCTAATTGCACCCCATTTATGGAACATTAATACCCACGCGGTTCATTTTGATCCCAATTTCTGAGAAAATTACGGTAAACCTGGAGTTCAGGGTGCGTACTATTTTTTCGCCAATTTTCTTTGGCGCAATTTTATTTGTCGTCGCCAAACACTGTTTAGGATGTGCAGTGAGTTTTTTATAAGTCTCCTGCGCATTCGATGCCTACGGCATCCCAAAACGAGAGATTGAGCATGCGATGCCTTCGGCATTGCAAGTGTGCACCGGGAAAATTTTTTTAACTTAACGAAACATCAGCGGCTTCGCTTTCCGCAAAGCGGGCCCCTCGTAGCTTCGCTTTTTCATTGACAAACGAAACACGCAGGGAAAGCACGAACACAGGAAAAACACGACGTCTGAAGACGATGAATCGTAGGAAGGAAACCATTGTTTCCAGAAAAGACATTCCTGGTTCGATATTTGGAAGCCATAATCAGCAACTCAGAGAAAGAGAATCAGCAAATTAAACGAACGAAACTCTTCAGAAGAGAAGCGAACGGTTATTAAAAAAAATCGTTTGGTAAATGATTCAGAATTCCAAACGAAGTATTATTCAAATTCGAACGCCGACCAATCAAATCGAAGAGAGCAGACAGTGGACCAATGGAAATGAGGCGAAATTAAGGGCATCTGCCGTAGACCGGTAAACAAATCACTGTCGGCGCATGCGGAAACGACGCCGAAAAATCTTCAACTAGCATCCGAAGCAAATATTCTGGCACTCTCTCTCTCTCTTGGCGACAAACAATTGGCGAGCTTAAGAGAAACGAAGTGACTACGCACCCTAAACTCCAGGTTAACCAAAATGACTCCTTATTTCGTTACTTTTTGAAACAAAAATAAAAATTCTCCCTAAATATGTGAATAGTTTTTCTTGCAAATACGTTGTATTTTAGATAGAAATTCGATTCTCGAATCTTATCTATTATCGTTCTGACTATCAGTGGCAGCTTTCGCATAATTCTCCTTAGTTTGATTGATCGTGTTCGCACAGTGTCATAGCTATAATATAAAATAAATCTGAAATACTAGTTCACGTATGGGGTATATATTACCCCAAATCCTGATTAAAAAATGAACGACTCCGTTCTTTCTGTATCTGCTGCTAGTGTCCTGTATCATAGAGTTCCTTCTAATAAGTAGTCCATACTACCATTCCTTACAATACACGTAACAATGTATAGTGTGTAACAACTGCAGGTTTTGAGAAATTCCTAGAATATTTTTAACAAAGTAGAAATGGTGGGGTCAAAAACACCCCATACATATACTTGGGTGGTAAAACATTCTTCTCTATTAATGCGATTTGCCTTTATGTACTGACGCTCGCTGGAGAGGTTGTCCATCACATCCCCGCAAGTTGAAAGAATGCGTATTTAATTAGTGCGCGTTAATTGAAAGTGCTTTCTCACCTAAGTCGTTCGGAACAACCCTTCAGCTAATTGAAACCCATTTATGGAACATTAATACTCACGCGGTTTATTTCGACCCCAATTTCTGAGAAAATTACTCCTTATTTCATTGCTTTTTGTAACAAAAATAAAAACTTTCCCTAAATATGTGAATAGTGTTTCTTGCAAATACGTTGTATTTTAGATAGAAATTCGATTCTCGAATCTGATCTATTATCGTTTTGACTATCAGTGGCAGCTTTCGCATGATTCTCCTTAGTTTGGTTGATCGTGTTCGTACAGTGTCGTGGCTTTAATTTAAAATAAATCTGAAATACTAGTTCATATATGGGGTATATCTGACTCCAAATCCTCATTAAAAAATGAACGACTCCATTCTTTCTGTATCTGCTGCTACTGTCATGTATCATAGAGTTCCTTCTAATAAGTAGCTCATACTGCCATTCCTTACAATCCACGTAACAATGTACAGTGTGTAACAACTGTAGGTTTTGAGAAATTCCTAGAATATCTTTAACAAAATAGAAATTGTGGGGTCAAAAACACCCCATACATATACTTGGGTGGTAGGACATTCTTCTCTATTAATGCGACTTGCCTTTATGTACTGAAGCTCGCTGGAGAAGTTGTCCATTACATCCCGCAAGTTGGAAGAATGCGTCCCTAATTAATGCGCGTTAATTGAGAGTGCCTTCTCACCCAAGTCGTGCGGATTAAATGCGTTCTTCCGCGCGGAAAACCCAATTTACAAATAATCTTCCGCCCGGACGACCAAATCCGGACTGCAAACACACCTCGGCCGGACTCCCTCCTTCGATGCCGATCGATCGAAAGGTGAGGCACTGTCCCGGAAGCCCATTACTGGACAGTGCGGATGGGAGAGTTCGAACATTACACACGACCCCGCATGCTCACCCCCGCCGGGGAGATTTATTTGGGAAGAGGGGGGAGGAGGAGATTAAAAGGCACCGAAGGGGGTGTTCTAGTATAATATTCGTGAGCTTCCGATTCGAGTAAATACGCGATAATGCATCGGCCTGTGTTGTTGTTCGGACCATACTTCCTATAGTGCGGAGAAAGGGGCGTTTAATTTTAATAACATTAATTGGGCGAACTTCCGCTTTGGAGGAAGTGTGGGCGGGGTAATTCGAGTAGCGCTGGGGTAATTTTCCGATAACAGACGGTAATAAATTTTCTGGAAGGCCACAGACCGATTTCTGATGGATGGTGCTACCTGGAATATCGGATGTAGCGCACAGGATTTCCCTTTTCCACCAGGGACTATAAACTTGTCTGTCGGCCTTCTGCATCCATTTGCAGCTTCAGAGTGGGATGTTATTTCAACAAATCAAACCAGTGGGAACAACAATCAAAACCAAGACGTCTGAATTTCCTCACTTGGAAATTGCAAGCAGTGAAAAAAATTTTCAGACTTATTATTTTCCGATGAACTCAAATAGACTTCACTTAAAATTAGATATTTCCATAAAGTTAAGATTTTTTATTGCTGGTCAACGCATGTACTCTCTAAAGTCAGCAGAATAGGATGTTGATTTAACAAATGAACCTAGGGAAAATATAAATATTACCCGATTGAGAAGGAGATTACTTATGCAAGGTGTTTCAAAAGTATCTGCCAAAAATGAAAGGTCAAGTGAGGCTTACAGAAACAAATTATTTTTGCAATAGAACACCGTGTCAGAAATGAAACGGGTATCCGCTACAGGGAAATGTTTGCCAGTGAATTAAGTATAAGAGGATACACCACATGGAATGTTCAACACAGTTCCAATGGAATACAAATTTACAATAGTACAACAACCCAGTTGCATGAATAACAACATGAAAAGTATGTATCGCCTCAGACGGCAGATCCTTTGAACACTTACTTTAAGTATTCTAAAATTTGTTCTTTATACTGCGTCCTACTGCCATTATCGTAGGTATCGCGCAACATACGACTTGCAATGTTGCTATTCTTGCAACTGGGTTATTGTGCCATGCAGATGGGTAATTGTGCCATGCAACTGGGCTATTGTGCCATGTAACTGGGTTATTGTGCCATGCAACTGGGTTATTGTGCCATGCAACTGGGTTATCCATTGAATGGGTATTGTGCATTTCATCTGGTTTATCCTTTTCTTTTGCTCAATTCACTGGCAAACAGCCCCTGTAGCGAATCCAATTTGCAATTCCGTCCCCGTGTTCTGTCACGAAAATTACCTGTTTCTGTATGCCTGAATTAGCCTTTCGTTTCTGCCAGTTACTTTTGAAGCACTCTGTATATCTAAAGAATATTTTATTGTAGTTCACATCTAATTTAACACCTGCATATCATTGACGCACTCATCCTTGACATCCCTTTCCCATACAAGGGAGTGGGCAGTTTCAGTGCAAAAACTGATGGAACCAGTTTACCAAGGTGTTTTGTACTTCCTCGTTGAAAGTGAACCTTGATCTGTTGAGTGATGTTTTCAAGGATCCGTAGATTCTCCTATGAATTTGAAGTTGAAAACACTCGAAAATTCCTTTCGGCTTAGTTTAATGATTTATGTATTAAAAAAACTATCTGTACATTTCTTGAGAATCTTACTAGAGGCATTGATTTCTTCAGAAATCTGAACTCAAAACTGTCTCAAATAACCTGTTGTTTGAAAAGAGAGAATTCGTGAAAACATTTGGAGCTCTTTTTGTGTTAAGACAATACAATATTTAAAATTAAATCATATATATAATTCGAACTATGCTTTCCTTACCCATGTTATTTTGCGAACACGCAACTAGAGTAATTCTGATTGGATTTGAACCGAAGGGAGGAGCACAAAGAGAGAAAACCTCGGCCCGAATTCGTAGAGTTCAAAGGGTGTGGAATTGGAAGGGTGAATTTTTTATCTTCTCATAACTCCTTTTTTATTGGAGTTGATTCAAATTAGGTAATTCAAATAAGCAAATTGTCGCCTTATCTTAGAGAACAACTTTTGCACTAGAAGTTTTTCATAGTTACAAATAGCTAGGAAGTTAAAGAATAATTAAATTCAACAACTTATTTCTGCTGTTTTTTACATAACTTTATGTCATGTTGTTGGAAAGCTTTCATTAACTGCATTCTGGTCCACCCTCTTTCATTCTCATAGCCCTAATTCCAATGAAATTAGAGGAGGAGTTAGTTTTCTATTAGTAATATTAACATCCAATTTTGAAGTAACACGAGTGCAATTTTGGGACGATCCTCGTCATTTTCAACCGCGGTCAGCTGGTGAGGATGACACCTGAGCTGGTACCCCCTCTCGAAACTTCCGCATACAGGGTTTGCACAGGGGTTTGGCCCCTACATATGATTTAACGTGCAACAGGCCCAATAGACGATGGATATTCAGTGGAATCGGATTTCTAACCTGGGAAACTCCGGCCCGAAAGCCGAGACCTTACCATTAGGCCACCGAGGCCTAATGAGTTACCCGAATGTGATAAACATGGCTGTACACTTGTTGCTTTTCTAAATTATCTGCAATTGTCGTCTGACAGTCGATTGATTAATTACAACATGGAGAAGTTTCTGTAGAGTACAGAGGTTGAAGTTAGTGGTAGAAGACGTGACTAAAAGTGCGGCAAACAAACACGGAATTGAACTTGCAACAAGCCCCATACGCGGCGGATCTTCAGTGGAATAGGGTTTGAATCTGAAACCCTCCAGCCCCGGAGTCGAGACTTTATCACTAGGCCACCGTAGCCTTATAAAAGAAGGAAATGGATGAGACCTCGAGTCTCCAAACAAATAGTATCTACCTTTGTCATTAGGCATAGAGTTAGGATTATTTTTCTACCCCGTTGTCCAAAAACTAGATTACAAGCACAAAACATGTGATTTTTCGAATAATTATCTGTTTAATACAAAGAAATTTTATACGCACATACCCAACACTATGCTATCGCTAACCATAAAATAATTTAATAAAGCGGAGTAAAATTTTTTTCATACAATTAAAAGAGACTAAAAATTGGCTTTTTTTACTTGAATATTTATCCTTTTATGTTTTTAACCAATATTTATCTACATTAAAATTAGATATTCGAAGCAGTAAATTCTACAATAGAATTTAGAGAACAGTATTATTTTGTTGATATCTATTTAGTCACTATGCCTGCTATAATCATTTCCATTAAAATATGTGCTTATCCTATTCGAGAACCTTGTGCCAAAGAAAATCTAACCATCAAAATAAGAAATGCGTCTAAAAATCAGGATTTTAGAGGAAGTCTAATTCATTCTTGCATAGTGGTGCTTGTGGAACAAACATGAAAGATTTTACTCGGGAATAAAGAAAACTTCGAAGTCGAATATGTGGTTGAAATCGGAATCCTTATGCAGAATAATGAATGGTTCGAGAACCAATTCTGGGAAGATTCTTAAAACTTTTTGATCTCTAAAAGATGAGAAAGGAAACTATGAGTTCCTCATTAAAGTTACTCTACTCCGATTCTGAAGAAATACTGTAACAACGACTTTATATGTAATGAGGTTTTATGGATTGCATCTACACGAGACGAAAGAAGGTAAAATGTATTGAAGCAACATCCTAATGTATAGCTCAACTCTAATGGATTCCCCCCCTTGTTTTCGAAAGATATGATCATGATTTGTATACAAAGTATATGAAGCTACTCGAAAACTCCTTAGTGCAACAACAAGAGAGAAATATAATGGGGAAACAAAGTATATATCAAGTTTATTTTTCCTTGATTCTTGAAAAATATTTACAATAAATCTGTATAAATAAGAGTGAAATTCATAAATATTCCGCACGCTGTGGAATTTGCCTACAGTTATTATAACGCATAAAGGAGGTTTCGATAAAGATTCCGTGACAATTAATTCTCTCTCTCTCAGTAGTACAGTTTTTTTTTTTGATAAATCTACCTTCTAAATCTTCTTTGAATTCTTATTCAAATGTCAAAAATTGTCTCTTAAACTAAAACAGTAGAAAATATTGCCTGACCAGCATTTGGAAACATTATGTTTACAAATATTAAATAATGTTTGAATAATTCCGAAATTTAACTTGAATTTATATGTCTTTAGTAAATAAGTTCTAATTATTTAGTCATTTAATTATTTTAATGTGAACAACTAAGAACACTAGAAGCGACAAACCTGGTATTCAGAATCTTTCCTGTACAGGTTGTCCACCAAAATTCCATACACCCCTTCTCTTCTTTATTTCAGAGCGACTGCGGCTATAGTCATAAAAGTAGTGTCTAAGTTTAATAAAGTTGCTTGATTTAAGAAAAAGTACCGCATAAAACAAGTTATGACCAACATAATTTTTCTAAGGTTTTAAAAATTGTCTCTAAGAATGGAATAAATTAAGTTGATTTCTTAAATAAGCAGATTCCACAACTACCTAACTATATAATAATTGTCTAACGGTAATTATATAATTTCTAAACTAATTGCTAATGGATCGAATGTCCTCATGTCGCCTTGCTAGATAGTTGGAGACAAACTCTACTGTCGTTTACATTGCCTGTCTACGCGTCACAATGTCAAAATCCATCCTCAATGACCCACGGACCGTTGTAGCCTGGTGGTTAATTTCTCAGTTTCAAAATCTAGTGGGACTAGTGGATTTCAGTTAGTGGGAGACAAGATCAAATGTCATCTGCATTAACTGTCTACGAGTCACAATTACAAAATCCATCCTCAATGACTCATTAACCGCTGTGGCCTGGTGGTAAAGGTCTCGGTTTCAAGACCAAGTGGGTCTAGTGGAATACAACTAGTGCCCCTCAATCTTAAGTGTCATGTGCATTAACTGTCTACGAGTCACAATTACAAAATCCGTCCTCATTGACTCATTAACAGCTGTGGCCTGGTGGTAAAGGTCTCGGTTTCAAGACCTGGAACTTGCAGGTTCCGCCCTAGATCCGCAAAACATGTGGGCCTGGTGCACGTTAAATCTAAAGTTGAGGGTCAAGCGTCTTTCGTCTGATGTGGTGCGGTACTTTTCAGAGGGGCAGTCGGCCGAGTTGTTCTCGCTTTTGAAAATATCAACATCTACCTGAAAACAGACCACGTGGTGCTTCAAAACGGAACGCTAATATAAATAAACTAAACCAGGATGAAATCGGATTGAATACGAGATCCACCTTGTATGTCCGTAGAATGTCAGTGCCAAAATAGCCCAACACTATCTTCAAACGAGTCGTTAATATAATTAAACTAATGAACCATGATGTAGCTTAAAATGAAGGAACATCAAATAAACGAAATAATCGTGGTAATCAGTGGATGGAAATTTCCGGGTATAAAAAGCTGATAATTAGAAATTAAAGGTTAGATAATTTGAAAAATTAAATTAAAGCTATTCTAATGCTATAAAATTTTACAAAGTGAACGAAAAAAGTTTTTATCTTCCTCTAAAATTTAGTTCACCGTTATGCTTATGTTCCATCGTACGTATTTCTCCAAGAATATCGGTTAATGAAATTTCTTATATCAACTGCACACATGCTTTAATTTTCAGTTAATTATAGCTAAACTACTTCTAAATTCATTGCCACTGAATCCAATGTTTTCATTATGATATGTTGGGAGATTTGAAAAGTGCGATTATATAAATTTTCTTCGAAATATTTTTATTGCTGGAACAATTATTAGTTATGTCGGTAATAAAACTTTTGTAATTTCCACTCTCGTCTTTTAAAATTTTGTATTTTGTCTCATTCATACAATTAATACTGATAATGTAATATTTATTCTGATATTCTTATTCTTGCAATGCCTTCATATTTCTCTTACCAGAACATTTTTTGCATTTCAATTTCAGGTGCATATTTAATATAGGTGAAATAACCAACGATTGGAATATAAAGAACACAATTCAGATCAATGAATAATTCCAAAAACATTGATATTAGGAAGTTTGTCACGATATAAAATGATAAATTAGGATAAAATAAAAACGATAAATCCTATCACATATTCTGAGTGAAACGCAATTACTCTTACCACTAGAAGAGGTAACTTCTAACTTCCAAACATAAACTCCGAAAACGTCAGAACGAAGTCGCGTGATTATAAACAGAAGAGGAAAGAAATGGATTTATGAAAGAAAGTATTGATTATAGGTTTGAAATACACCGACGTATTTAAACCAAAAGTATTTACTAAAATTTTCTTCAAATATATCAGACATGGAGCATCTACCCCTTGATCGCACCGCTCGCCATGCATTCTGTTAAAAAGAAATTTATGGTTCAGCTTAAAAAGTTTGCTTCTTTTAACTTCAATCAGCACAAAATAAATTTGTTGGCCTTGTAAAAGGTATTTTTCTTGATTTTGTAACACTTAGAAGACAAATGAAACTGACAAAGAAAATTATGAAAGTGCAAAAATGTTTATACGATATTAACCTTTAGGCTACGGGGTCTTAACTCTATCAATACGGGAAGGTCCGGAACGTCCATTCAAGCAAAAGACTGCGGCCGCCCAAAACTTTCAAGAATCATTCTGAAATTTCTATCCTCTTTTGTTAAGTGTGATTGATTTCACAACCGATGAGCGCGCTTTCAACGCTAGAGGGCTCGCCCAGATGGGCCATTGAGGTTTTTGAGGAGGGAAGGGAGTTGCCCCTTCCTTTGTTTGAGGAACTCGGGCGTTTCATTATTTTGAGGTTCCTCTATTCCAATGGTTTTAGGAGGCAGAGGGTTAAACAAGAAGAACTGTGTTGAATGCGGGGAGTGAAATCCTCTCTTGTGTCTGGTACGGCAGTTGTACCGACCCACAATTAAAGGTAAAAAATTTTCTGGTACAACACTTGTACCACGCCCATAAGGAAAAGGTTAAAGGGAATCCAAAAAACTAATCTGTAAGACTTATGAACGGTGCGTTCTCGTGGCCAAGCTCTTCATAATGACGCCAACTATTAAGAAGATCGCCAAATATAAAGGGCAAATGTTCCAGGATGACCACATTTGGCGAATAGTCGTCAAAAGCAATTCTATTTTGGATACATCACAGTATTTTTAAGTCTGGCCAGAACGTTGAGAAAATTGAAACAAATTATTTATCCTTCCTGAACACCTTTTAAAATTTACTTCAACGGATTCATTTACACATGGAATTTGTCTTCTTTCATTGTTTCGATGATACTGAACAACACGGTTAACATTCTCGTTTAGCGCACTGAGAAAAAGGCTCAAAACAAATCGCACTCATTTGTCTTATATATTAAAGGCTGAACGTCAACAAACGTATGTATGTATGTCCTTCTATCTTCTCACGAACCACTGAACTAGCCGTAAGTACCAAAAGCTGGAAAATAATCCAAGGAATCCATTTCGGCTATTTAAATTCCGAAATTGTAATTAGTTAAAAAGATATTAATTAAAAACCTAATATTGATTGATTCCCCCGTGGTGCCATCTATCGAGAACTTTGGCATTCAACGTTCTTGCATTTCATCGGGGGAAAAATTCGTTTTCTTTCCTATTTGTATTAAGGTGTTTCACTTCGTAACGTTTGTTGGGGAAAGTAAGTGACAATTTTTGTTGAAGCAAAACAGAGGCGGGCCATATGAAAATATATGGATCCATATGACCTCGCTTCTCTCCGCCCGGGAATATCCTATTATCCGAGATAGCACGTGCATCGCCGGGCCACGCAGCTAGTTTACGTTTAAAAAGTGAAATTACGTGGTCCATCAATAGCTATCGATTTTGTTAGATCTCCTTTTCATCATCTGACCGCCAGGTAGATTGACAAAAGTCGTTCGCTTTATCTCACGAGAAATAACAGAATTTGACTAATTCGAAGGAGCAATACAAAAATTCGATTTATCAAACATGTGATGATAAACTGGATCTAAAAATGAGTAGAGCAAGAAAATATATCAATTTTTGAACTAAAAGTGGCAGCAAGAATTTTTAACGTAGAACTACGTTCCTCCCATTGGGGTCTCAGGAAGGAAATTGATTCACACGCCGAATCGCCACAAAACTTGGTATGGGAGATCCTCTATATCTCGGTAACTACATATGTTAAAAACGTGACTAATGTCTTATTTTAGAGATAAAGGGTAACAACAGAAGTTACAAAATAAATTGAAAATCGGAATTGTATTTCAGCGACTACCGAGTCGCTGAGTTGGGCAAAAATACGCATGAATTGGTGACGCGATCCTCTATATCTCGGTAACTACAATGTGTTAAAAACATAACTAATGTCTTATTTTAGAGATAAAGGATAACAGTAGAAGTTACAAAAAGATTTTCTTAAAAACTTTCGAGAAACAAAAGAGTCACGCGAGTAAAGTAGTCCTACGCCTTTAACATCAGCGGCTGTTTGAAAAGACAGCCTCCCGTCATTTTTTTAAAAAAATATTTGACGATTTCAGCGAATAATACGGAATTAATAAACATAGAAAAGTAATTTTAATAAATTAAGTGTTAATTATTAATAAAAATAATTTAATAGCTTTAAAACTGCTTATTTATTGAAATGTTCTTATAAATAGCATGCAGCACTTAGAATACAACAGTCGAATTATAAAAAGCAGTACACTTAACATCTAAAGTGTTAAAAATTAATTTAGGAAAAAAGAGAAATATTTTACTGCTTTCTTGCACTCAAGTGAATGAAGGCTTAAAAAAAATTATTCGTTTACGACGACTAAGGACGTATTGAACTAACGAAAACAATTATTCGTTTACGACGACTAAGGACGTATTGAACTAACGAAAACAATTATTCGTTTACGACGACTAAGGACGTATTGAAGTAACGAAAACAATTATTCGTTTGCGACGACTAAGGACGTATTGAACGAAGAAACAATTATTCGTTTACGAATAAGGACGTATTGCACTAACGAAAACAATTATTCGTTTACGACGACTAAGGACGTATTGAAGTAACGAAAACAATTATTCGTTTGCGACGACTAAAGACGTATTGCACTAACGAAAACAGTTCAGAAATAAAAACTATTTTTGCGATTTGTAGTTTTGACTTCTAATTAATCAAAGCAAATTCGATCTGTAGACCATACTTTAACATTATGGTAATGGGAAATTCAAGGACCCAGAGAAAATAGTTCGAATGAAACGCGAATTAAAAAAAAACCGTTTGAATTGCCCAAGTTGACTATATTTTCGAAGGTGAAAATCAACTTGGCAAAGGAAATCAAAACCCAGGATTCACAATATTAAGTTAGAGGAGAAAAATCTCCACTTTGTCGAAATTATGAACTTTTTATCCCAAATCCCCCCTCCCCCGCAAGTTCGAATGAGGAAAAGTTGAGAGAGAGTCCCCGTCGCGTGCCGGACGCGGGAAGCAAGTGCCTCCAAGAAAAAAGAAGTCACCTAGCGGCGGAATGCTGGCGAGCAGGCGCACTGCCAGACCCAATTAGGAGTCCGGGTTTGGGTTGCCGGATCGATGGTCAGGGGGCATCCGGCAGAGTTTGGGCTCAGTCGTCGCCTACCTGCCGAGCCATGACGATCAAGAGGGGGGCCCGCGTGCCGGACTGGTCGGTGTTCTTACTCGTGGCCCTGTTCGCGTCCGGCTGCTACCTCAACTCCCTGCACGGGGAGTTTGTGCATGACGACCTGGTGGCCATAGTCGGGAATCCGGACGTGGTGGGGCGCAACCCGCTCGTTGCCCTCTTCGAAAACGACTTCTGGGGACGCCCCATGGCCCATCCGGCGAGCCACAAGTCTTATCGCCCACTCACCGTTCTCACCTTCAGGTAAGTTCTCGTTTGGCGCGGGAACCTCTTTTTCAGTGCAGTAATTTGAAGTGTTTCTGTGAATCAGTTCTGATTAATTATATGATGTCTCTTTACACATTCGATGGCATTATAAATTAAAGTAACAAAAGTATTCAGTAACAACAATTATCTCAAAATTGTTCAGTTTAAGATAATGTCGTTATGCCCTGTTTGGCTCGGGATGTCTTATTTAGAGCAGAAATTCGAAGGGTTCCTGAAAATTACTTTTATACAAATATATAATATCGCGTTACGCATTCGATGACATTATAAATTAAATTAACAACAGTATTCAGTAACAACAATTATCTCAAAATTGTTCAGTTTAAGTTAATGTCGCTATGCCCGGTTTGACTCAGGACGCCTTATTTAGAGAAGGAATTCGAAGGGTTCCTGCAAATTACTTTTATATAAATATATAATGTAGCTTTACACATTCGATGACATTATAAATTTAAAGTAACAAGAGTATTCAATAACAACAATTATATCAAAATTGTTCAGTTTAAGATAATGTCGTTATGCCCTGTTTGGCTCGGGACGTCTTATTTAGAGAAGGAATTCGAAGGGTTCCTGCAGATTACTTTTATACAAATATATAATGTCGCTTTACATATTCGATGACATTATAAATTAAAGTAGTAAGAGAATTTAGTAACAACTATTATCTCAGAAATGTTCCGTTTAAGATAATTTCCTAACTCCTGGTTTGGTGTGGGAATTTTTTTGAATCCCTAAGTAAGAAAATTCGGAGAGTTTTTTGCCTTATTTTTTATTTTAAGTTTGCCTCTTTAAACATTCTATGATATTTTAAATAAATTGTTACTAAATGCTCCGGTTTCATTACCTCAAATAGTTTGAGATCTCGTTTAGCCTGATTAGGAGCTGAGGTCATTTTGTGTCCTAAGTCAAAAAATTGGACGGTTTTACCCTGCTTATTTTAAATACAAATGTATATTGTGTCGAACATTTCAGGACATTTCGAATTGAAGTAACAAGAGCTTTTAGTAACAACAGTAACCTCAGAAATCCTCAGTATGAAATTTTAAATTATAGTTAAAGAAATTTTTTGTAACAATTACATCAAACGTGTTCGGTTTGTGAGTTTAAAATGGCAAAGAGCTTATGGTAACAGCAACATTTGTGTCAAAATTCTTCAGTTTGAGAATTGTAGATCTAGAACACTAGCTTTCTTTTCGGCGGTGGTTCTAGTGACGACGACTGAATTGAAAAAATAGTGGGCGGGCAAAATATCTATAGACATCTAAAAGTACCCGTAAAAGTTTTTAATAATTCTTAGTTTCAGACTGATAAAATTAAATAAAAATTTAATTTGTCCCGCACAAAGTAGGGGGCAACTGCCCCCTCTCGTCCCCCTTACTTGCCGCCACTGAATAAACTTCCCACCTAACGGTTATTTTAATTAACGGTTATTCTATACGAATCGAAATACAGCCGTCTTTCAGATTAATTATTCAGATGCATGCATACAATGAATAGAAATAATCGATGGAAGGCTAAATTAATGTAAGTGTAATGAGGTCACTGGAGAATTTCAAAACATTTATTCTAAAGTCAGTAATCAACTTTTTCTTGAGTTCTTTCAGATTTTG
>BGPR01002520.1:115475-126456 GCA_013235015.1 Araneus ventricosus | reverse complement strand
ACCTTTGAGAGTGTAATAGACCGCAGATTTTATGATAACTTTATTTAGTCATGATTTACAGTCACTTTCATTTCGAAACATAGGATAATTTTGGCGAAAAATTAATGACTTTGAATGTTCATAAAATATTTATTTATTAAAATAAAGTTTATCTTGCGGTCTGTTACATTCTAGATAGTTTGAGAAGTTCGCATGCGAAAATAAAATTAAATATGTGCCATATTTTTCAATTATGCTGTTTTTATTTGCTTTGAAATTTTTATTAAAATACTTGAAAAAATTATTAATTTCAAAAACTACTGATGATATATGAATTTTTATTTCCAATTGTATCCAATTTAAGCCTATTTTTGTTATTTAGCTCTGTAAGTCTTTTCTGTGCATGCTTTTCTAAAATTTTATCTCCGAACCTAGTCGGATACCTTAATCCGAGGTTAACCGAGGTTTCACTAAATAATTTTTTACCTCTTAATTAATAATTTTTTCGTTAAACAGCCGAAATAGTTCATTTGTCTTACAGTAAAAATTAATAATGGTAAATAATTTTAAACATATCTAATGCAAAAAAGATCACAAACGCTTTCCCATTCCACATTTGGACGCGTTTTGTGGATTATTTTGGCGTCCTTAGACACTCGCCGCCGCCGTAAAACCAAAACACTTGCTGTCTTTGCGTCGAGTGAACTGTCAGGCCAGGTCGAGTCTCCCTTTTTAAGTCTACGGACGTAAAATTGTCTTCACCCAGCTGATCTCATGAAGACACTTCGGAACGTCATATTGCAATAAGCTGAGAAACTCGGATACAGAATCGTTGCCCGTTTACTTTGTTATCCGTTGATTTACTCACTTTAGTTTCCGTATGGCAGCCATAGGTGTGAACGTAAGCTGACATCTCGAGGTTTCCAAACTGTTCCGTTCTTTTGAACTGACAACTTCAAATCTACCGATATCCATGGCTGTCTGAAACGTACTCCCGATGGTTTGGTCCGGTTATTTGGAGAAGCGGTTCCAGCTAAGGTGCCGTCCTTGTCGTCTGGCCATGATTCAAAATGACGAGTTCCATCTCAAAATATTTATCGTATTGCTTCAAAACGGGACGTTAATACAGGGTGACAATTAGTGAGCTATATGAAAAAAAATCTTGATAACTTTTGAACCGTTGGAGAGATTCAGTTAAAACTTGGCGATTGAATGCGGGGCATGTTGGGATTTGTTTTGAGCATGAGCCTTCTTATTGTTGTTGTTCATTTTTCGTTGAAAATGTCGAAATACAGCGTTTCTGAGCATATATCAATCGTCAAGGCCTACTATTTGAGCAATAACAGCCCGATTGCGGCTCAAAAGAAATTTGCGACCGAGTACAATCTGAAGACTACCGGTCCAAGTGTTATAACAATCAAAAGTGGGATTGAAAAGTTCGAGAGGACTGGTAGCGTCGATGTCTCGACATTTCGGCGACTTTTGCAGAATTTTGCTCATCGTCTCAAGCATATCGAACATATCATAAACTAAATTCGAATATCTGTAGTTACTTTTAAAATTTGAATAAAATTTTTGAACTCAGTAGTTTCTGAAAATTTTATTTTTTATTTCATATAGCTCAATAATTTTCACCCTTTATATCTAAACTAAACTTCATAGGATGTTTAGAAAGAGTGGGAAAGAGCAGCAGATATGGGAAAAACCGTATGGCTATTTTTTTACTGACTGGGCATTATTATTTTACTAAACTTATATTTATTTGCTATTAATTTTACTGACCGTTGAAATTATTATCAGTATAATTAATATTATTTAAATTATAATGTTATTAATAATGATTCATAATTGTATTTAAAATAAATTTCAATAATAAAGAAGTTATTATTAAAGTAATTGTGGGCAATAATTCCGTTTGTGTATAGGATCCGGATCCCAAAACGAATCCGGATTCCAGACCGAATTCGGATTTGAGAATGGATTCGTATCCAGATCCGCGAAGTGAACAAATCTGGCCCATTACTATAATGCGAGGAGCTAAACTAAATTATATGGCGATCCGTAGTACATAGCTTCAGTATTCTTCGTGCAACTGGTAAACTATTCGAACAATACTTCCTTAACACTTCGCTGAACTCGGCTAAAGTGAGAATTCCAGTACCTCAAAAACTTAAGTAAATTTTCGTTTTCGAGAACAGAATGAAATCCTTCCTTTCTTTACAGAAATTCCAGGAGGACGACACTCAAGTTTGGGCGATCAATTGTACACAAAGAAAGGAACAACTTTTATCCCGTAAAATTCATTGAGGCGCCCGAAACCTCCTAAATCCGGTCTCGGTCGAATGGGGCGGTTTGAGGCGAATTAGGGCTCATAGAGTTAAAAGTTGAATAATATGGTTTTAAATTTAAATATTTGCTCTCGTTATAACAATCATTTTATTTTCGCATAAGCGAACACTAGAAATGAATACTAAATTCTGGGTTTTGCGTTTTAATACCTATATGAGATTTTTTTCTGTTGAAAGCTGAATAATCCATCTCCATAAAAAAGTGAATTAATTGTGCAAAAAATTCAGTAAAATCTTAATATTTTTTCGGCATTTATTTCTGAAAATGGGAAAAAGAAACATTGATAAATACTCCATAAACTGAAAAGTCTTTGCACTGACGAACATATAACAAAATCTGTTTCAGGGCATTTTGTGCCATGTCCTTTTTTCAATAGAAAAGGGTGTCAAACTAAATTTTGATAAGATTACTGTTTAATTTTTTGTGAAGAAAGGGATAGATAAGTTTATTGTTAATTATCACAATATCAAAAAATGGTTATCTTCCTTTAATATTTCAAAACAGGATTTTTATAAACAATTGGTAAAAGTGTTACGAATACATATAAGGCAAGGGTATTCAATCGCATTTGTTTCCTGGCCAAACTTTTGCATTGTTAATACAGATGCAAGATTTTTCGAATTTCTGCAAATAAAACAGAATTTTCGGGTAAGTCTTTTAAAAATGGTAACCTAACAGAGAAGACCTTAATTTTTTTTATCTATTTCTTAGTATGTTTACAAAATTTTGACGAATTTTCGATATGAAGTGTAAGCTCCAGGTGATGAGGAAACTGGAAATGCATTAAATTATCGAGAAATTTTCTACGAAAGTTATTTTTGCATTTCATATAGAAGATTAACGTCTAATAAGGGAAACAACCAATCTAAATAGGCAAGAATATGTAACTGGCAATGATTTTTGCCAGCAAACCGCGGGAAACATTGGCACATTCAATTTCCCCCCCTAAATGATTTAGTCTTTGGTTGGTTTGCTGAAATTAAATACTCAGCTAAAGTGTACACAAAATAGCAAAGACAATTTGACATGAATGTAATTACAATTTAAAGTACAACAATATATGCAATATTTGATTTCAGAATAAAATAGTCTTGAAATTTTTTATTTGTCATTTTTTGTAATTGATTCCAAAATAAGTTGGATTTAGCGACTCTTAAAAAGATTACAAATTTACGCATTTATAGATAAGCTTTGTTAAACAAAAAAAAATTCGAGGATCCGCGCATTTATGCCGTTTGTATTTATGGAAACATTAACAATAAAAATATTTTCATACAAAGCGGTATATTACTAATATAATAGCCCAGATTTGTCTCTATGTAACGCTCTGTCGTCACCAACAATAAAACTCTCGCTATAGCACTGCGAGACGATAAATATTATTTCATTGTTAGAGCACCTAAATATCAGTAATTTTAAATTAAAAGAGTAATTGTCGTTCAATTGTTTCAAATGTAATAGCTCTAAAATAGTGAAATAAAATTTTCTATCGATTGATATAAAATTTATCTCGCTATGATCAATAGTTCCTGAGATATTTTAAATTATATTAATCATATATTTCAAATTAATTTAAGTTTTTTAATAGAAAGTAGTAAACCACGTCAGTGGTATATCATGCACGTGCTATAGTTAGGACGTCACGATGCATCTGATTATTTATTGCAATCGTGGTGATATAATTTGATAATATTTTTGGTAACGTTTGACAAGCAGAGAAGCGCTTTGTTTTGATTATAATTTCGGAAAAGAATTCCTTTGAAATTTTAACTTTTGTTTACGTTTGACAAGATGTGAATTTCATGGTTATTGAATTATAATAAAGTTGTTAAACAACGAAAAATACGTCACACGGAATGTCATTTACCAAGAGGGGTTTTGAATAAAGAAATATGTAAATAAGAAATATATATTTCCTGTCATAAAACATATGTTTATTTTATTTGTCTTCAATCAATGTTAAACATTTCTCTCGTGTATATATATATCTATTTAAAAACCTCAAATTTGACGGGAAATCTCTCGAATGAAGCGGCAATTTGAACCCGTCATACCATGACGGGTGATTTGCTAGTTTCATTAATAATAGTCATTTTCAAAATACATAAATAAACAGCACGAACTGCATAATTGCAACGTTCAATTCACACAGCTCTCAATGATCTAAAAACACGCGACTAAATAACATAGAGAAAGCAATCCTTTCAATGCGCTCATGTATCATAAGGCTGGTTTATCTTTATAGAACCGATTCGCCATGTCTATTTATTTTGATTTTAAGACTTAAATTTTAAACAAACAATGTGTTTTACCGTGAAATGAAGAAACTATCGCAGAAATCTGTAGAAAATCCTAACAAATTTTACCTTATTCATCGCTTTAGGTTTTGATTTATTGAGAAAAAAATGACGGGAGACTGTCTTTTTCAAACAGCCGCTGATGGTTAAAGGCGTAGGACTACTTTACTCGCGTGACTCTTTTGTTTCTCGAAGTTTCCCGATTTTCATTTTTTTTGTAACTTTTGTTGTTACCCTTTATCTCTAAAATAAGACATTAGTTATGTTTATAACGCATGTAGTTACCGAGATATTGAGGATCGCGTCACCAATGTATGCGCATTTTTGCCCAGCTTAGCGACTCAGTACTCTCTGAACTAAAATTCCGTTTTTTTTATTTTTTTTGTAACTTCTGTTGTTACCCTTTATCTCTAAAATAAGACATTAGTTATGTTTATAACGCATGTAGTTACCGAGACATTAAGGATCGCGTCACCAATGTATGCGCATTTTTGCCCAGCTTAGCGACTCAGTACTCTCTGAACTAAAATTCCGTTTTTTTTATTTTTTTTGTAACTTCTGTTGTTACCCTTTATCTCTAAAATAAGACATTAGTTATGTTTATAGCTCAAGTAGTTACCGAGATATAGAGGTTCTCCCATACAACGTGTTTTGTGGCGTTTTGGCGTGTGAATCAAATTCCTTCCTGAGACCCCAATGGGAGAAACGTAGTCCTACTTTAAAAGAGTGGTTGAGAACAGAAATAATATATTGGATTTTAGATTTGTAAAAGCAGTTAATGGGTTAAAATATTGTGTTTGCCCGTATATTTCAAACCTTCTTCACATTTCAGTCACGGTAAATATAGATTATAATGCTAAAATGCTGCAAATATATTTTACAGATTTTAATTTTTGAAGTCGATTCAATTTTTGTCATCATCCTTTTCAGTAGGATGAAATCAATATCACGAACCACTTCAGAGAAAAAGTTTTAAAAAATATTGATAGTCGATATTATACACGATACGATTAAAAATCCATGGAAGATATTTTATCACTGTTTATAGGAAACTCGTGCAACCCGAAAAAAATTTGAATAATTAAAGAATTGAAATTAAATACTTGTAGTTCCATTGCATAATCGAAATACCCGTTACTTTGACTTGGAAAAGTCTAAGGAAAACAATTTATTTTTCGCGAATCAAAAGATTTTGCAGACTTCGTTGGTTATGAATAAATAAGGAATCAATAAGCGCTTTTATTCTTTGCTTTACCAACGTTTCGAATGTTCCTATTTTCACAGAGCTTCCGCCTGGTCAATTTCCTTTATCAACAGCTAAATCAGGTTTGCATCTATCACATGACATTCACAGAAAGAAGACAAATTCGGAATTTGCCTTCACATTCGTTGATAGCATTCATTTCTAGCTTTCTCCCATGCGGCGTAAAATGCCATGCAAATTAAAGGCGAGTAAGGCTCGCAAATTAGAAAATCCAGTTTGGCAACGGTTCGAACATTCCGATCAGCAGAATTCAATTCGCTGAAATTTCCTCTTCGGCAAAATATGATTATGTAAATTATGTATCTACTATTTAAATGAACCTCCGCGGAAGAATACAAAGAGGAAAAAAAAGTCTTTGCGCACAGAGCAAATTTGGAGGGAAAGTTCAACGAACGTGAGTGGATTCAAACTCTGTGGAAAGACAAACTATGCCACGATTCTAACTCTGCTTCCATGTTTGTTAGAAGAGAAATATTCCTTTTTCTTTTATTTCTCGCTTACCAGGTATTCAGAGAGGAAATATTGTGATCTGCACACAGAGCAAAATTAAAGAGAAAGTTCAACAAAAGTGAATTGATTCGAACTCGTCGGAAAGAAAACCTGTACTACGATTCTAACTCTGCTTTCATATTTTTCGGAAGAAAAACGTTTTCTTAAAAAATTTCTCGATTACGGAGCATTCAAAGAGAAAATATTGTTATCTGCAGAAAGAGCAAAATTGAAGAGAAAGTTCAACGAATGTGAGTTGATTCGAACTCTGTGAAAAGACAAACTGTACCACGACTCTAACTCTGTTTCCATGTTTGTTAGAAGAGAAATATTTATTTTATTTCTCGCCTACCAAATATTAAGAGAAGAAATATTGTAATTTCCACACAGAACAAAATTGAAAACAAAGTTCAACAAAAGTGAATTGATTCGAACTCGTCGGAAAGAAAGCCTTTACCTCAATTCTAACTCAACTTCCATATTTTTCGGAAGAATAATGTGTTTTTTTTAAATTTTCTCGATTACTGAGCATTCAAAGAAAAAATATTGTTATCTGCAGACAGAGCAAAATTGAAGAGAAAGTTCAACGAATGTGAGTTGATTCAAACTCGGAGAAAAGACAAACTGAACCACGATTCTAGCTCTGCTTCTATGTTTGCTGGACCAGAAAAGTTTCATTTTTTGTTCTCACGCTTACGAAGAATTCAAAAATGAAATATTGTAATCGTCAAGATATACATGAACCTCGAAGTTTTATACTTCCTTGAGTCTAAAACAATCCTCTTTTTTTGGAATCAACGTTTGTCTGTTGATCTATTAACAAGATAACTTAAAGGCGGAACGAGTCAGAAGAGAGATAGGTGGTACAAGGCCTTCAGTGGCGTAGAGGTCATAATATGATTTTTTCTCGCCTCTGTCATCTTCTGTGGCTTATCTTGAGTAAATGGTCCCCGGGACATGATAGCTTCCTCTCTCCGTAATGGATTTGATTTTACTGTAATAAAACCGCATTAACGTTTTGTCAACATGCCAGAGACATACAGAGTGTAAGTTGTTCCCGGGTCATAATATAACTTTTTTACCACAGTCGTCATAAGTGTCCTAGCAAAAGGAAATTGTGCAATGATCATAGTATCTTTTTTACGTGTTATATTGTCATCGGGGTCTATTCCGATACCCCTGGTTGGGTTGGGAGACGTCACTTTTCCCGTTGTTCACGTGCGGAAAAAGTGACGTCTACCAACCCAACCGGGGGTACCAGAATAGACCCGATCGTATTTTACTTTTAAGAAAATCGACGGGAGGCTGTCTCTGCGAAACAGCCGCTGAGATTGAGGAGCGAAGACTTACTTACCTTACTTGACTGTGACTAAAGTATCTGTGTGTGACTATTAAATCTATAGTCTATAGTGACTAATATTCTAGTGTGACTATATGACTCTATATATGTAAATTTCTTCGTGATTTTCAACAATTTTGCAGCTCGACTGTGGCTAAACCTTAATTTCAAATTCTAAACTTCGTTTCGCGATCTTCAATGTCAACCTTCCTTAGTTAAATGAAACTAATAAACCAACCAAACTAATAAATCCAATAAACCAAATCTCTATGTTATTTAGTTGCGGAGCTATAAGCGTTTAACTTTAGCGCAAAAAGCGTCATAATTCAACAATTCTTGAGTTATATTTCGCGCGAGTGATGAATGAATTGCCTTAGTGTCCGTGCGCGCGCATCGGTCACTGTGACGTCATCAAAAGTTTTCTTGACTTTTAGCAACTTCGCAGCTCAACTGTGACTAAACCCTAATTCCAAATTCTAAAATTCTTCTTGCAATCCTCAATGTCCACCTTTCTGTGTTAAATGAAATTAAACCAAACCTTCTATGTTATTTGGTTGCGGAGCTATAAACGTTTAAAAATTCCACGAAAAGCGTCATAATTTTTTCCTTTCCCGACACACCATTAGACCAATATGGAGGGACGTAAGTCTACTTCAAAAGTTACGAAATTGCGACTGTCTTCGATGAATGATATTTTAAGCCTACTAGAGCTTAGAACGGTTTCACCGTTTATTTCAAGGAGATTTAAAAAAAATACCCACTGCGTCTGGAGACGCTCGCTTTCTACATCAATGAAACAGAATATCTCGCTTTTAAAGCATAAATTTAAATAAGAAGAGACTTAGTAGAAAAATATTTCCCAATTTTTTTTCTTTTGGATAATGCATATTTTGCTAGCATGTCCTTCATAAACATTGTTACAAAACAGTTTGAATTATCTCGAATTCATCGAAGATAAATTGCTTCATTTCGTAACTATCCATCTACAGTATTTTCTCATCAACTTTCAAAATACCCACGTGCGTCATCGGAGACGCTCGCTTTCACATCAATGAAACAGAATATCTCGCTTTTGAAGCATACATTTAAAAGAAAAGAGCCAGTAGAAAAATAGGTTTCCATTTTTTTTGGATAATGCATATTTTTTTAAAGCTTGTTTTCATAACCACTGTTAAAAACAGGAATTATCTCTGATTCATCACAACAGTGGTAGGGAGTTTAACAAGAACTCAAGGTCCACAGTCTTATTGGGGACCTTGTAAGAACCAGATTTAAACCTGGATGCTCTCTGATTCATTCGAAGATAATTACCTCAGTTCCTAAATTTTCTCATCTAGTTTTTGTCCCTTCGACTTTCTAATATCTTTGGACAATGGGAAAGCAAATTCTATTTCTTAATGATGTTGTTTATTTTAGAATAAGGCAAGGTTTTAAAAGATGAATGGCGTTTGAAAACAATGGGAAGTTAAAATTAATCTCAGTATTAGTTACTTGAAGTTTAACCCGTTGAAGACAACGTTCAACGCGACGAAGCAGGTGGCAGACACGTGTGACGAAGTAGTCCTCAAAGGGGTAATATATTAGTCTTTTGACAGTGGAACATACGTGAACTTTCAGGCTTAAGTCTATATAGTCTATGTTTTAGATTACTTGATTGTCTATACCACACACTCAAACCAGTTTTTCTGCTCGTAATCAATTATGTGTCTGCCAAATCCCATATACATGACAGCCTGACCGTAAACTTCTTCACTTATTTTGGGACACTTTTTACATTTACCTTCATTTCACCCCTCTAGAAATAAATGATAGTGGCGGCTTTTCAGGCTATACACCTTTCTGATAGGCGCAAAATCCACACATGACACCTGACCCCTCTTGCATATTGTTTTGGGGACACTTTTGCACATTTAACCTTCCATCCCCCCTCTCCCAGAAATAAATGACAGTCGGCGGCTTTTCAGGCTATACACCTTTCTGATAGGCCAAATCCCATCATCGACCTCTTTGCATATTTTTGGGGACACTTTTCACATTTACCTTCCATCCCCCTCTCCAGAAATAAATGACAGTCAGCGGCTTTTCAGGCTATACACCCTTTCTGATAGGCGCAAAAATCCATGACAACCTGACCCTCTTTGCATATTGTTTTGGGGACACTTTTGCACATTTAACCTTCCATCCCCCCTCTCCCAGAAATAAATGACAGTCGGCTTTTCAGGGCTATACACCCTTTTGATAGGCGCAAATCCACTACAACTGACCCTCTTGCATATGTTTGGGGACACTTTGACATTTAACTTCATCCGCCTCTCCAACAAATATGGTCGGCGGCTATACACCACTCTGGTAGGCACATCGCAATGGTTGTCAGACATCGTCAAACAAAAACTGCGCCTTTATTATATTTATTTCAAGATTCTGCGATGCCATCTAGAGTGATAGAATAAAGAAGAGTTATAAGAGGTTTTTAACGAAATTTTAAACAAACAAGGTATATATTTGATCTGGAACATCAAAATCAGTAAGAAAGTTTATCCACTAAAACTTTATTCATCGTCAGTCAGGCTATACATTAGTTGAGAAAAAGGGATATTAAGAACAGAAATTATAGGACTAAAATGAATTTTTTGTTACATGACACATAACAAAATTTGTTACATTCATAAAAAATTGAATATACGAGAGTTTAAAACGTGAAATTTACTTTCATATTTTAAAACATGAATAAACAATGAATAAAATGAATGATAACATTACAATTAATATTGAAGAAATGATAAACATGAGAACACATTATTGACCGGAGACGTAATCCGTCTTTTGATATCTATGATGTTTGAACTTTTATGAGCCCGTATGTAGTTAGCGGTCAGCTATGTGTTAACACAACATGAATTTTGTTATATGGTTTCACATCTCCGTGTTTAAAATTTTCTCACGACTTTAGAATGAAATCAAAAAATTCTTATTTCGTGAATCACTTTTCGTGCCACCAGCCCATAATGAAACCCTGCTCAGAAGACGTAAATCTAAAAACATCATTTTGTCAAATTTCATTTCATAAACCAAAAATGGATTCATTTCCTTATAGAGTCATAAAATGAGATGGCGTAACAAACACTGAGTTCTCTTCACTTTTTATCCCATTCTGGATGACCGATAATCATCAGAAATTGCATACGACTCGGGTTTACGATGCACACGTGACCAATGCTTCTGCTGGCTGGCAAGTGAAACAAAAACAACCTCATGAGTTTGAAG
>BGPR01002520.1:80106-113255 GCA_013235015.1 Araneus ventricosus | reverse complement strand
CATTTAAATTTTAAAAGATACATAACTTTTGAATGGAGTATTATTCTACTCATTATTTTGGTTCATTACTTCAGACAATATAATAAATAATATGTATGCCAAATTTGAGACGGATATTTTAAGTTGAATTTTATTATCGTTTGAAAAAATGAAATTTTGCAAAAAATCGTATTTCGAGAAAAAATGAGTTTAAAGTTTATGTTTTAGTTTATAAATGAGAAGAAAAAAGAATTTTCTTCATTACCCCCAGTTTTGTAGGCTAGTCCTTAGTTTTGCCAGCTTAGGCACATTTTTTTAAAATTTTCTGATTGGAAATTCTTAGTCGTTTTCTCTTTCGAGCCTTATGCGTCATTATCGTTTTCATCATTCAGCCGCTATCGATAGATTTGAATATTGTTTTCAGTCAAATAACTTTATAATGCCTATTATTCGTTGATCTTAGAGATACTTTTTAGTGATTGATATTGATCATAAGTACAATTTATGCACTTTTTCCTACGCTTATTATCAAAATTACATCATTAACGGGAGAATCAAGATACTGCAATGATTCAAAATTACCTAAATTTGCAAATAATGTCATAGAAAACAAAGAAATTCACACTGAAAATCTTTCAAAAAATAATATCTGGTATATGGAAAAATAGTATAAAAACAAAAATAAAATTTTCAATAAAATTTAAATATCTTTAAGCAAAAATAAAGGAAAAATGCTTCTCTATCGTATTATTTAGCATTCCATTTTCAATGTCAAGTTCTACCGAAATGTCTCTAATTTCACTTGATCATCACAGATATAGTCTTTCAGATAAGACATTAAAATTATGATTTTCGGTCAAAAATGGTTTTCGAACGTATGCGGATACTTAAAGGACCATTTTTCCTTAGAAAATAGATTTTGTGTTATTTTGGATTGAGATTAAATTAAGAAAAAATTCTGATGAAGCTCATTAGATAAAATTGACATATTGATAAATTAATAATTAAATACATAAGAGCAGTTCTGTTGGTGGTTTGCCAGTTGAATTATCGGTTTACATATTAACCCTCTGCACTCCGTATCCCTGTTTCCGCAGGCTGGAAGCAGGTTTATTTTCTGTCATCCTTCAGTTTCACAGGTTACTAATTTTTAGTTACTACTTTTATAGAATTGACTATATTATTTACCAATAACTCTTTTCCATATAAATAACAACCGTTTGGCTCAGCAGTATTTGAACACCTTTCCAAACGTTGCATCTAAAATGGTGATTTAAAAAGACTTCACATATTCACAGGCTTAAGTTTGTTTCATCGAAAAAGTGCCGAGAACATACGGTAAACTTCTTTCAGCACTTGATACAAGCATTTTACTCTATGAAAATAATAATAATAGCAATAAAAGTAATTGATAATTTGATTGCTAAAACTATGAATATCTTGTTGAAGTGTTAATTAATACTAGAGGTTTCGCTCAGCGGTCGCAATTGCCCGTAATTCATTAAATTTTTAAGTTTGAACTTTTATTGAGGTTATTTTTATTGAAACAGAAAAGGGCGGTTAAAAAATAACACCGTCCGGGACTGTTGACCACAGACTTTATGTGCTCTGATATCCAGTGTGAACGTAAAACAATGAATGCTCTTTATTTAATTTAATGTAATAGTAATACACATACCATAAATTCCTAGAGACAATCACTCCAAGGACTGTTTGACCACAGACTAATATGTTTCATATTGACAAAGATTTAAATCATCCGCATTTTGTATTTCACTCCAAAGAGTTTCATAAATAATCAAACAAACTCCCTCTTGAGTGGATTTCACTGCGGGAGGATTTAATCAATCATAAATCATCCATTCCGCATTTAATCTGGTTAACTTTTTACAGTGTGTATGAACGTAAACAATAAATGTTTTATTTTATTTAGTTTTAATGTATTTGTAAATAATATATTATGGTATAAATTTTATCTTTCTGCACAGCGATTCCCTTACTTTATGTTCAACTGTTTGACCACACAGACTAATATGTATTTCTTACATTGACAGATTTAAATCATCCGGAATTTTGTATTTCACCTGAAGAGTCTTTTATAGAAGAGTTTTATCTAAATAAATCTCTCTTCACTGCGGGGGGGATTTTCAAATCACTGCAAAATCATCCATCTCCGCATAAGCTTCCTCTCAAGGAGGCCAGACTCAGGTACAATCAGGAACTAAGGAGTGCAGTCATGACAACATCATACTCGACGTGGTGCAATAAATAGCCATACTCTATCCAACGATCAGTAAACCCGAAAACGGCGCACAGCCACAAAATGGTGAAAATTACCTGTAAAGTTCTTTCAAGCGAGCATTGGTATAAATTTTATCTTTCTACACCCTTTCCAGCATAGAACTTTAACTGTTAAATCTCACATTCCTACGAGCGCACCGCTGAAAAAGTGCGCTGTGCTTTCTCTCTTCACGTATTAAGATATAGATTTTGCTGTGAACCTTGAAGCATATTAGATGTCGAAATGTCGACGATTACGACCACTTTATCTTTGTGTAATGGCTCATTAGCGAAAAAGTACAAATAGCTGTCGTGATGGGTGCAAAAGGGGAGCGATATAATTTAACTGGAACTGAACTGAACGAAACTACACGAAACATTCCTCATTTCTAAGTTGACAACCCACCACTGTGTAAAACCTAACACCCTAAGTTGTAAAAAATAGGTGCCCTTGCTTGGATTAACATGGTTTCGCCGGATTCAAATAACTCATCCTTTGAACCCCGCATCCGAGTCAGCTTTGAATTGTGTAACGACCTCCCTCCCATCTTCTTTGTAATCTGCATACATTTGTTTCCCGCGTGGAGTCAATTTTAAAGAGTCTATCCTTCCGTAATTTTGAAATCAAGAAAACTTTTCAAAATAACACGCCAGAAGTCGACGTGTGTGTATTTCTTTTCTGTCTCTTTTTTTTTATAGTCGAAATGAATTTCGAGGGTATTCTGTTATCGTTTCTGGGAGAAAAGGAACTCATCCTTTCCTGAAATTGAACCCTTCTCGAGCAATACCCAAGTAAGAGGCTCTGAGGGTCCGTTCCGAGGAAAGTCGAGAATTCTGTGGAGGTTAAATAAGAAATTTAATAAATCTGGCTTTTATAAAGCAAATTAACTTTTTCAAAACGAAGTGCCACATATCCTTGTTTTCAAAATTACTAAATTTATTTCAAAATGGGTATTAGACATGTAGCTGATCATAAATATGTAAAGAAAAAAATTAACATTTTTCTTTAAGAAATTAGTGGTTTACAGTGAAACCAATGAATGGGTAACGGGCTGCTTTTTTATCATCGAAATGTAATTTTAAATTATATGTTTAATTTATAAGTATGTGTGAGTATCTAGAGTATCTAACCTTTCATAAGATCTGGTTTATTATTTTGAAGATCTAATTTTGTACTGAATAATATCAGTTTCTGCAAGAACCTCATCATTTTGTTTCGTAGAGATCAAAAGCAATTTAGCTTGCAATGCCGATATCTTTTACGAATATTAACGGTATTATTCGTAATTTTTATATGTTGGCCTATATATCTGGCTCTTTTAAGTTATGAAAGAAAAATGAGCTATGTTTCTGCCATGCTCAGTAAAAAATGCTCAATAAGTTTCATTGCAAAACCAATGAACGCGAAATGGTTGCGTAGTGTGTTAAAATTGGGTTTTCTTATCTAATTATTTTATATTGCTCAAGTTCTTAACTATGTCTCATTAGTATAAAATATAATGGAATCTGGAATTATTTTTCTCTCAAATTTACTGTGCTGTGGTAGACACTGCATGGAATAAAAAATTTAATTTAATTGACTAACTGATAATTAAGCTCTGAAAATATGTTGATTCAGCATTAGATGATCGAGACTGACTTGTTTGTACCGCCACTTAGTTCAAGTTTAGATACTGTTCCCTATGAAGTAATGGCAGAACTATTTTGGGAGGAGTTGCCGCCATTTTAAATCTCGATCAGATGATAAGAACGACACCTGGATCTGGCACCCCTCTCCAAAGCTCTACACCACACCCAGCGTGGAGGATTTCTAATAACTACGTTCTGATTAAACGTGCCCTACATACACTGCGGAGCTTCAGTGGAATCGGGGTTTTGAGCCTGAGCAATACGGCCCCAAAGGCGAGACTCACCAGTGTGGCCTCTGTTTTCGCTTGAGAAGGAACATTTTTCATTCCTTTCCTCGAAAAACGTCTGAATCCTTTATCGGGGTAATAATTTCAAGTAAGAGTAAATTCTGAGGGTTCAGTGAGAAAAAGAGGAAACTTTTCAGCAGGTAGTTAAATTACAAATATAGAGGTGCTTGATGTGAAAAACGTCTTTCCGCTCGTTACAGTAATAGTCGGTCGAACTCTTTCCTGGAGTGACAAAATACCGTCAGATTTCAATCGCTAAGAACTAAGAGACCAATAAATGCGAAAAGATCATTGATCCCACAACGGATAAATCATATCCGTGCGAGTCTGTCGCATTATCTGGTTTGGTTCCGTGACGTCATCGTACCGGCAGTAGGGCGCATGCGCGTGATTGTTATGGCTACCTTTGCGGATATAAAATAAGCGTAGCGTGGAACACGATTGCCGTGAGGCTGGATTCTGGGTATCATTTTAAAGAGCTTGAGGAGTAGCTTACAGGACCCAAAGGAGATAATAAAAACATTTCATCAGTATAGAAGCAAAACCGCATTAAAATTGAAAATTCTCAACCCACATATTTTGATCATAATACGCAGAGTTCTCTTTGAACTGTACGAAACGGCAGTGAAATAACTGACAACTTGTTGTCACTGTATTTCAAAATCTGGTAACTAAAAATCTGAATATTACGGGAAATATGAGCACTAGTAGTAAATAATGTTTTGCTATACGCACACAAACATAGTTCTATATACTGTGAACAGATGGCGCCATCAAACGTTACTCTAAAGAAAACATAATAAAGGGAAACGTCGGATATAATCATAAAAAACAAGTGTTTCTGTATTAATATGTAATTTTAATTATCAATCTCTTTAATATGATATTTAAGTACAGAGCAGTATAATGGTTAAGCAGAATAGATAAATTACAAGTTTATCGCATGTAGAAAGGGTCTGTGTAGGCTTGTGATAGTCATACGGCCGGTAACGGCCAGCTTAGAGTCAAGTAGTGTTATGGAAGATAGGAAAACTTCCCTAGTAGAATTCTAAATATTATTTTTTTTTCAATAATTTGAGCATGGATAATGAAATATAAATAGAAATTTGAATAACAATAATTGTATTGAAATAACTCAGTAATATTAATCTCAAGTGATAATGCTTATCAAACTAGAGGGAAGTTTGATAGTTGCTTTTCTGCTTGACTCATGAATGATGCCTTGTACTTAAGTCATCCAAGTCACCCTTAACCAATTCTTTCGTAGAAGGAATGCTTCCAATCTACCCCTGCTTTAATCCACTGTCTGGGAAAAGACATGGAGGGAAGATAATAAACCCCACCCGCATAATGAATGAAGAATGGGGTGTAGAGGAGGTTCTATATGGAATGGATGGTGGATAATTGACGCAGGGGGGAGCAAAATTTTATGAATGGGGGCTGGCTTCAACCTCTGCCTGACGGAAAATTTACTGGCATGGGCTATTATGACAACCAATAAACATGGCTATTATTAAAAATGAAAATATAATCCTTCATGCATCAACACGTTTTTCAAAATTTTCGCTACCATCCTTGCCCGTTTTAGGTTTCTGACGCAGATTTACGTCTATCCAAAATGGTCTAATGGTGTGTCGAAGGAAAAAATTATTACGCTGCCTGTGATATTTTAAACGTTTATAGTTCCGCAACCAAATAACAAGAATTTATTCGTCTCTATAGTTTCCAATTTATACTACCCAGATTTTCTGAAATTACGGTCGATGCGTTGCACAGACGAGAGCATTTTCGAGTAACGGCTTGCTAAATGTCTACAAGCGTTATCAACCTCCTGAATGAAGCTCAACTGTCAGATACACATGGAATTGTATATTTTACAGCATTTTATGCTGCTAGTGTTTTGCATGCCATCAAAAGGGCGTTTAGCGTTGCGGGAAATCTGGTTTCTGGGTCTGACAGCTAAAAAAAAATGAGAACTAAATTACAATATTTTAGATCAATCCTTTCTCTTATTTACTAACTATGTAACATTTTTTCTTCTTAGAATAAAATGTTGTGTAAATTCTTCCTACAGGTGGTTCTGAGTTAATGGAGCGATGCCTTATACAGGATAAGAGATTTGTATTACCTTAAATTTTCAATGTATCGTCCTGCAATCAGGAACCTATCCGACAGATAAGACCTAGACTTTTCTCTAACATTAAATACGATTTTGGGGATGATAGAATATGAGTAATAGAAATTGTTCTACGCTGCAAAAAAGGATGTTTCCTTTTGTCTGTGTGGAATGTGCTGAGAATCCTCACATTCAGTGTTTAAGTGATGATCGCTATAATATTCTTCTTCATCAGAAACCCTTTACATTCCCTAATAATCCTCATCAGATGAAATTTTCATCGTTAAAAAAAGAACTGAAATTTCTACATTCAGAAAAAACGGAACATTTCATCTTCATGAAACGGAACATTTCTGTCTTTAGAAAAACGGAACATTTCTATCTTTAGAAAACGGAACATTTCTGTCTTTAGAAAACGGAACATTCTGTCTTTAGAAAACGGAACATTTCATCTTTTTTTTAGAAAACGAAATAATGAATGAATGTCCAAACGTCTACAAAAGATGGAAAAATGAAAGACATTGGTAGAAAAATTTGAGGAAAGTAATATCGTTATGCTATAATAAAATGTCGTATGTCAAAAACCAAACATGCGAAATTTGATGAATAAAACACTAAATGACATATAAAAATTTTGTAAATAATATACAACAATTTTAGTGCTGACGTAGGTAACCTATACAGGAGCTGCTCATCACTAAAATGGTCGGCAAATTTGATACACGACATTTTGATATAACAGTGACGATATGGCCTGCAAAGAAAATTCATAAAGCTCCAGACTATTTCTGATGAGGTTTAGACTGGAAGAAAGCATTAAATTCAGCTGATGGGTGCTGGGCACTGCCAGATGGCGTTTACAGTTTTATCAATTATAACATGCTCCGGCTAATTGGCTGAGAACTCATTCCCAGTATACTAAAGTGCCTAATAGCGAAGAGGAGTGTGCGATTGGGTTTCCTCAAACGTCTAAAAGTGATTTCAGCAGCGTTTAGTTAATGTTAGTTAAGATGTTAAAAAAAGATATTCCAAATACGTCAAATAACTCGTTAAGGGTAATATGACTTCGTAATATATACAAAGGACCTAATAGCACAAGATATTGCGCGATATTGAATAATATCGAGATATTGTATAATATTATATCGTATCGAGATAATATTGCTATCAATATCCATGCTACATGCTGCTACCTGGATCCAGACATTTCTGATAGAGGGAAGGAGTGAGAAATTAGAATGCTTGAGATTCGACACCCATCGCGCTGAGTTCCTTAAGTTAACCTGGTTAACTGCAAATAATTGTTATCACTTATATCCCTAAAAGAATAAATTTACACTACGAAAAGCCAAAATATATATTCATTACCTTCCACTTGAGCGTGAGAAAGATAATATAAAGCAAGTCCCTGGTGGGTCGTCAACTATGACAATCAGTCACTCCAGCAGAGGAAAAGAAAAGTCGATTAACTATTCATAGTCTGGCTCCCTGGTAGATGAGGGCGCCACATAAGTCGTCACTGCTTCACGTGAGCATATGACGTCACGTCGCACAAGATTAAGATAGAGAGTTTTTATGAAATAAAAGTAATGAACTTCAGCCAAAAGACAGTTATTCTTCTATTGCCAATTGGCATTTTGATAAGTCGACATCAAAATGGCACAAGGGAAATCCTGTTACTATTTATTCGTTGGAATTCTGTGAAGGTTGTTTCTGTGAAGTTTGGCTAATGATGCAGTTTTACAAGGAAAAACGACTTTGGTAATTGCGTATGTTTGGAGCGTTTCAGATTTACTCGTTGTTTTCACCGAAGATTATTCATTTTAGTTCCACTTTCAACAGTTTAACTGCTCTCATGTGCATAAATATCTCCAATAGTTTTAATGATCATTGGTAAGTTACAGTTACCCTAATTTTGTTGAAATATACAGATTATCATACCACCTTCTATTTTTTCTACTTTTAGCTTCGTAATATCAACTAGCTGATAGTATGGGTTGTAATATTTTTAAGTATAAGTAATTATAACACTTTAAACTTAATTAACAGGCTTTTGTTCTCATCTCCTTCAGTGTCAGATGATTCTAGGTCAGAGCTAAATCCTTTCTTTTTGTTTCCTGTACTTGGAACCTCCTGGGTATGAACTAGCAACCCTTGGAATTTGCATGTTTTTGGCTCTCCATCACTGTTGCTGGGAGACAAGTAAGCTCCTTCATATTTTTATTGCCATGGCCTGACTTTGGGTTCCCAAGGTTGTTTCTCCCCCATCACTGTTGTGGAGACAACAGAAGCTCCATTATTTTTTAATAATGCCATGTGTTCTGACTCTGGGATTTCTGTGTTTTCTCCCATCGCTGTTGACAGACCAGAAGTCCTCATATTTTTATTTCCACCGCTTAAAGTACCATTCTCTGTCTTTTGGCGTTTGTATGCAAGACTGGAAAAACATCAAATACTGTTTCTTTATTTTCCTCAAGGGTTTCTCCTTCGCGAGGAAAGAGGTCGTAATCTTGGAATGACTTGTACACATCAATACGACCATTTAAGATGGTAGTTTTGCGAAGAGTAGGCCTCGTGTCAAAAACTACTATCCGAACATGCCTGCAAATGTTCCATCTAAATAAAAAAATTAAAAATTAAATAGTCAGAGGGTTAAACAACCCCCATCTTTAACGGAATCAAAAACTAAAAATTCTTAAATATACGCTGTTTTCAAAGAACCTCTCGTCCTTCCTCAAAGAAACTCATGGCGCTAAATTCAGAGAATTGATGGTGATTTGCGTTGTGAATTGCCTAACAAACAAATTTACAGAGATAGACCAGAAATATTAAGTCGGCGAGTTGAAACACATAACGTTCGCTTACATCAATAATTAACCTATTGACGGATTTTGTTCAAATTTCGATCCTGGTCGATAATTCGAATGATAAAGAAGCGCACAAATCAACTACATTAAGCTCTTTTGATTTTCAGCAGGGTTAAGCAACCACATCTTGAAACGGAATCAAAATAGAAAATTCTTAAATATACGCTGTTTTCAAAAGAATCTTCATGCTGAATTGCAGAAAGTTATTCATCAGAAACGTATAAATGGTGCTTTAAAAAATGAATCTAGAACATTGCGTTTTTGAATTATTGCTTTCATTTGCACACAGACGGACGAACAGTTAACTTTGATGGAAAATTTTGATTTTCTTTTCTGATTTTTCAGTCAAGAGGTTAAACACCCATTTTGAAACGGAATCAAAATAATAAAATTCTTAAATTTTACGCTTTGTTCTCAAGAACTTCATGCTGAATTCGAAGAAAATTATTCATGAGAAACGTATAAATGGTGCTTTTAAAAAAATGTATCTAGGAAATACTGCGTTTCTCTGAATTATTGCTTTACATTGCACACCAGACGGACGTACAGTTAACTTTGATGCGATGATTTTCTTTCGATTTTCAGTCGAGAGGTTAAACAACCATCTTCTACAGTTTTTAGGAATGAGAAGCTTCACCAGTTGCTTAGCAGCATATTTCTTTTCGTTGCATTTTGATGCCGAACTCGGAACCATGAAGCAACTGGGGAGCAAGGGGAGTATTGACTTTAGGCGGCATCATGGAGTTGAATCGCGTTTATTCTATTTTGACGTCGACTTACGTCTCTCCATAGTGGTCTAATGGTGTGTGTAGGGAAAGAGAAAAATTCTTGACGCTTTTATCGCTGCATTTAAACGCTTTATAGCTCCGCAACAAATAACATAGGGATTTGGACCCATTGGTAGTTGTATCATCAACCAAACAATATAGCCTTCATATTATAAAAAAATTAATCTCACACTATGTTTACTTGAATTTATACAAAGATGTTGTAGTCAGACACAAATAGTTTGGAAGACTCTCTTCCTTCAGAAAGAGCTACAGATGATGCTCTCCAACTCATTTTCAAAAGCTTCTGGCGCAAGACTCACATCCGAGCAAAACGTCTCCCTTTTAAAAAACCCTGCCTGACACTAGTTGATAATGAAGCCCACATCTCACTTTTTGAAAACCTCATTAGCGCGCATTAGCTCGGATGAGAAAAAAAAATCATTCCTAGAATCGAGTTGAAAAAAATATTCCGAACTTTCCTTCTGTGGAATCCTGGATTGGAAGAAAAAAGAATTAACGATGCGACATTTTTTATTCGAATCTTTAAACCTCCTGGGCATTAAGTAAGTGATAATCCAGCAAATTAATGAGTGCGTGTTCCAAAAGGAAGAAAATCCCAATGAAAAAATAAAGAATAAATAAATAAAAGAAAATTATAGAAAAAAATTATCTCCGATTTTCTCACGTCGAAAAATTAAACGGAGCATTAAAACAGTGACCAAAATAATAAAAAAATAGAATGTTAAAAAAATTGGGAGGAAAGTTCCAAATCACCGAACATTAAACATCATGAGTTCAGACGATACCAGCGTCAACATCATTAGACGATACACCCCACCACACACCCTTTTAAGGAGTTTATTGCGAAAAAAATGGTAGAGGAAGAAAAAAAATAATGACTGAAAGGATTTATGAAAATAATAAATATTACGAAACAAAAAATTGTAAGCGAACGATTTGGAAAAATTTAGTCGCTTGACAGAGCAGCTATCCACAAGTGCATGAAGTTCAAATATGCGTGTGATATCCCCAACGCGCGCTAGAAAAATCGTCTGAAAAAGCTAAAATCGTCTGCGCGAGTCAAACGGTAAATAAAATACTTTTCGCGCCACGGAAATAATTAACCGAAGAAGGAAAATATGTTTATCCGAATTATTTGTCTTACACGATTATCGTCTGCCAGACGGAGAGAATTTTAATGATGCCATTCCACTCGGAGCAAACAATAGAGACGATTATGAATGTCGCCGCCACCAAATGTAAATTTGCTTTTTATTTCCCTTTCCGGGGTTTGTTCGATACTTTGTTCTTCTGTTTATCTTTAATTTAAAAATATCCGTTGATGAGTTTGTTTTCAGGAGGGGTTGAGTTTTTGTGCAGGGTGCTTGTAATTAAGGTTGGAGGAATGGGACAAATTTCTTAGAAAGGAAATATAAATTCAATAAATTTAATTAAAATATTTTTAAAAACACACTTTTATCAGTGCACTTAAAATGTCAGTTTTAAAAGTTATTTACCACTTTTTATTTTTCAAATTATTATCCATAATCTTTAATCCTCTCACTGTTTATCCCGCGATTTCCGCTGGTAGGAATTAAGTATATTTTCTGCGCATCCGACGATTTCCGGAAGCTGTCGTGTTTACTCAGAACTATTACAGTGTTAAATCGTATTTTAATAAAGAATTGCAGATAAATAACGATTTGCTTCTCTTAAACGTATATGAACGTGTTTGCGAACGTTGCATCATATGACGATTTTAAAAAATTCTGCTCTGAGATGGTTAATATTAGATCATTTTGAAATCAAAATCACTTTTCCCTAATTCAGTATCAGGTGGCACCGTGTACATGCTATTGTACTGTATTTACACTATTGCATGAAGAATAGTGAGCCTTCTTTGCAAAAATAAGATATTTATTTGACGATTTTCGCAATATATACATTTTACACAAACACGTACATCACTCACATTACATTCACTGGCTTCGAATTCCATCTGAACAACATATCTTCTTCTCCGTTGCTAGGCAACGTTAGCTGGAGACAAATATGGCGTTGCGACTATATTTTTATAATCTTTAGAAAAATAACTGATGTCAAACGATTTTTTAAATTCAATTCTTTTAAGATCAAACGACTTTTTTAATTAAATTCTTTTAAGATCAAACGATATTTTTAATTAAATCCTTTTAAGATCAAACAATTTTTTTAATTCAATTCTTTTAAGATCAAACGATTTTTTTATCTAATGAATTTCTTTTCTTAAAATATTTTAATAATTCTCTTGGAATTAATAATTCTTCACACATATATTGTTACAAATTATTTATTATCACGATTTCAAAATTTAATTATATTAATGGATTAACTTATAAGTGAGTATTTGAAATTTTTAAATACAGTATTTTCATTGAGAACACGCAAATATATGGAATTTCAGAACTCTATTCATGCAGAAAGTGAAAATTTTCTGTAAATTCCCGCCTTTACAGACATTAAAGAAGTCAAATTATGTATAACCGTGTAAAGATAAATAGGTTTACCTGCAGCAATTGTTATTTAATAGCATTTTTTTAAAAAATGTCCTTGTTAATAATTAGCAGTTAATGCAACTTACCCTAGTATTTAAGACATTTTGCAATAATTAATGAAATATTTTTTTCAAATTTGTCATTAACGCCTTTAATCAAAGTATGAAGCTTAAATTCTCATATGCCTGAATTAGTCTTTGTATTTTAAGAAATTAACTATCCCGCATTTATTTGGCCGGACGAAATTTCCAGTTTGAGCAAGAGAAATAGGTAATTGTGCAACTAAATTTTGAATACTTTATGTCGAAGGAATTTAAAAATTATAAAGTTTTATTTATTAAGTAAATATAAATAATAAACATTAAATAAGCAATATTAAAGTAAATATTTGTTTCAAAATTATACAGCCTTCAGTAATTTATTTATAATTGAAATTCTGTACAACAACTTGTTTCTGAATTGCAATTTTTATGTTGGTCCAGTAAGACTTAGAAGGTAATCATCACATTATGCATTCTTGTCTATGATCAAAATTCGTTGTTTTCACATTGCACGCAATGCGGGCATCACGCAACAATGATTCCGTGTCGTTTGTAATTGAAGTCGAAAAGCAATTTATAAATATGTTTTGAAGGACAGTCTAATATATATATGAAGTAAATTGATGATATATATATATAGATAGATAGATATCAAAACAAACTAGAAACATAAGACAAAAACTCAAAAACAATCAAGACACAATGGCAAAAATATAGACAAAAACCAAAATGAATTGAAAAATATCATAGCGAGCCGCTCGTCAGGAAAGGAAGCTCGCTCATGATATTAATTTGTGCTTTTTTCTGCTAACGACAAAAGAAATATATATGAAGTAAACTGATTGCTAAGAAGTAAATTGACAGAAGACGAATTTACCATATCGATTTTATTAATATTCTGCTCAGCAGATTCTCCTTTCTACAGATTTAACTCACGATTTCTTCTATTTAAAGATGAGGGCTATGGTGGCCTATTGGTGAGTAGGGATTGTGGTTGTTGCAGAAAACCGATTTTTAGTTAAACCGGTTTTAACACCTCCCGTTTAGCCTGGCTGTTAAAACCGCCAAAAATCTGTTTTTGAAAAAACCGGTTTTCGGTTTAAAAAAAACGTTTCTGGACAGATTTTTTTATAAATAATAAAGTACCTTAAGTATTAATGCAATAATTAATTAATGTTATAAGTAATGATTATAAATAAGTAATTAATACAATATGTAATAATAATAAATGAGTATTTACTGCAATTAGTAATTATTATGGACAAACATTTTTATTTACACTGTTTTCACAACAATTAATTCATTGGCCAATGTGTTGATCCATGAGTCGACACCTTTCATAGGAAACATCATCATTCAATGTAGATACTAATCTTTCAGACTCATAAATTTTTCGTGTAATTTTTTACTTTCTCGTATACGAAGTATACAAAGAGAAAGTATTGTAATCGTCAAAAAATTCGAACTCGAGATTTTTATGAATCTCCACGTTTTAGACCTTCCTGAGTCCGAAAAACACAATTTTGGAATTATGTCTGTCTGTCTGTCTGTGAACACTATAACTCGAAAACTATTAGAGCTAAGGGGATGAAATTTGGTATGTGGTCTTTAAACATAATTTGTAGGTTTCTATCAAATTTTGGACAAAATCCGTCAACGGGAAGTCTGTCTGTCTGTATGTTCGAGGTCATGCGAACGCTATAACTCAAAAACTTGAAAAGCCAGATAAAATTTTATACGCAGTTTTATCGTCATGAATGTAGGTCAGTATAAAATTTTGGGCCAAATCTGTCAAAGGGTTGACTGTCTGTCGGTCCGTATAATTTACTTTTGAAGAGAATCCGTTATCTCCACGCACATGCGTACTGGAAGAACGGAGAGGAATTTCATTACGGAGTAGCGAATTACGTCAGTTTGTCCTTGAGCCGGTAAGAGAAGAAAATCGTTACGCATCTCTTTTAATTTCATTATTTGCCTAGATATTTTTCAATCACTATAATGAAAAACCTTCTGATAGTCATTGGATTCTGGGTAACAGTAGGTTCGAATTCTTTTAGCCACGCGGGGGAAGTTAAAACGGCTCCTTTTTTTGGGGAAGTATACGAGAAAGTTTAGGGCAGAACACTCCCGCTGGTTTAAATCACTATTTAGAAGCAATGCTTGCCAAAGGTGTTCAAAAACCATAGAGCCTGGCGAGTTATTTATATGTAAAGCTGTATTAATGTAACATGATTCAACGCAATAAAAGTAATAATTAAACACATTATCCAGTGACAATCGCTTTATGTACTTTATTTCAGCCCACGGAAATCGCGGGGTACGCAGTCTGAGGATTAAAAGGTTAACTGGTGTCCATTTAAAGAATCAAATCACCCGAATTTTATAAATTAAAATCTGCAACATCTCGACTAGTTTTAATTTCACACTTGACTCCTTTCGTTCGACGATACAAAATATATCTCCATCAAATCGGAAAGTTCTCCTAATGAAATCTGACACAGATGGGTGTTTTCCTGTAAGAAAAACTTACTTTCGTCTGGCGCTCTACCGAAAAATAACGAACAAATCTTCTACAAACAGAACTTAAGTCTCATTCTCCGCCAATTAGTTCTGGAGGTCGATCGGTCCTCCTGACACAAGAACCGCCATTGTGATCCCGGCCGGACAGATCCCCTCCCGGACACGAGCTGACACCTTCCCTTCACACAAATCTCCTCTTCTAATTGGCCGGGGGGATCGTGTGTGTCTTTTAATCCCTCGCAGAATGGGAGCGAATCATTAGGTCCGGAGAGGAGACAGGCCGTGATGGACGATCCGGCCATGGATGAATAGTTAACCGCGAGTGGTTACGGGATTTGTGAACAGCTCTTGATAATTGAACACAAGCATTGATCGGCCCTTTTCGGATTCAAACAACTGTTCTTTAACCCCGGCAGGACCAAGATATTCCGCCATATCGTACGGTATTAAGCAATATTCGCGATATTGTATAATATTGAATAATACTGTTTAATATTATATAATATCGAAAAATATTTTGTAATATTGAATAATAATGTGTAATATTATATAATATCGAAAAATATCCTATAATATTGAATAATACTGTTTAATATTAGATTATATCGAAAAATATTTTATAATATTGAATAATACTGTTTAATATTAGATAATGACAAAAAAATATTTTATAATATTGAATAATAATGTTTAATATTAGATAATATCCAAAAATATTTCATAATATTGAATAATACTGTGTAATATTATACAGTCAAACCCCGTTATAACGAACCCTCAACGGACCGACTGAGAAGTTCGTTTTAACCGAGATTCGCTGTATCCGTATTTGCAAAAAAAAATCTCCCACCATGCTAAAATACTACTTCTAGAATAAACTTTTTAATAACATAATATTTTCATTAGTAATTAGGGACAAATAAAGTATTAAATAATATACTCAATAATAAACAAACTAAACATTTATCTTTTTTTACTTATTTGCTAATCCACTACATTGAAAAAATATGCTATTTTTGGTAGAAAAGTTTTCGATTTTATATACAACTCGTCAATTTGTTTATCCACTATTTTAAACAAGTCCACAACATGTTCGTAGATGTTTTCTGTGGTAAAAAAATTGTTCAAAATATTTGTAGTTGCTTTTGCATCTGCAATTCAAGGCCATGGTTCGTCTTGTTCTTCCTCCATATCTCAAGACGAATCTACAATAGAGTTGTTTGTTTTCATTTACTAATGACACGATATCTTTCTCACTCACTTCCCCAGCTGACCAGAAAGTCCCCCCTTCCCTGGTTGACACCAGGTCAGGTGTCCACCGGGGGGAGGAGGAGAGATAGAAACTGTAAAGAGCCTTGCCTATTGTTCCTTTGTCCCACTTATGGTGTTAGCAGCGACTCTAACAAAGGTAAAATAGGCTAGGAATGTGGTCTCTAGACAAGAGTATTTCATGCAAAAGGGGTAACTCTTGTAGAAGTTGGGTTGACTTGAGCACAATTAGTAAGGAATGTCCCTTTGGGCAAGTGAAAAGTTTGAAGTTTTAGAAATTTTCAGTTCGCTGTAACCGAGTCTCTAGCGTTTGCTGTTCGTTGTAAACGTATGAAAATACATTATTAACATAGGGCTTCAGTTGGGACCATGTAAAAGGTTCGCTGTAACCGAAGGTTCGTTATATCCTGGGTTCGCTATATCGCGGTTCGACTGTATAATATAAAAAATATTTTATAATATTGAATAATACTGTTTAGTATTATATAATATCGAAAAATATTTTATAATATTTAATAATACTGTGTAACATTATATAATATCGAAAGATATTGTACAATATTCTGCAACATGTTGTGTTACTTGGGAAGCAGTGGCGTCATTAGGAAGTATGAGAAACCTGCGAAACATTTAGGATGGTGAGGGTTAAACTCATTTCTACCTCTAATCTCAAAAGTGCTTCATTCTTTGAGATACTTCACTCTTTAAAACACTGTTAGTTGATTTTAACGCATCTTATAATTTAGAAGGATTAAGGGAATAATTAAGTATTGCCGGCAAAAGTCTGTAATTTAATTTTGCGTTTTGTGCACAGCATTAATTATATTAATACACTACCTGATAACCAAATATTTTCATTTGCTTCCTCTGTATTTTTCTACAAATATTATAATTGTCTTTACCCATATCGATATTCTGAATAATTGGAAATTATATCGGATTTTTACTCATGGTAGTTTCTTGCAATTTTGAAATAGGGTAGTATCACCTTCGATTATTTTTGGAATTGGGTGAGATATTTCCATTATGCCATGGTGAAAAGTATGCATTTGGAAGGATATCAGTATACTGTAAACTCCGATTAATGTGATTGCGGTTAATGTTACCATTCGCTTTATATTATCAGAAACCTCTGGCACCGAACCAACGTATTCAAATGTATACACACTTATTCGTTTGGTGTGATCTCTACATCGTTTAATGTTATCAGTTTTGAAGTAGAGAATTGACCGATCCCTCATTTTCAACCAGCGTTAGCGATTGACGTTCGTGGAATTTCTTGATCGACTTGTAAGGAAGCATCTGGGGACCACTTTCCCCACAAGAATTTTGGGGTTTTTTCATGACCTCTCTTTGAAGATCGTCCATTTAGCGTGCAGGGCCGTGGGTAATTGTCATTGAACCTCCTGAAGGTATGCGAATGAAAAGTATAAAGAATGGATGTCCATTGACAAGGACATTCCAGTAGCTGCCACACTAACAGGCTTGGAAATTTGCCAAGCAATAAAAGTTGGGGATTCCGACGGGGGACGAATGTGTTGAAGAAAACACTCCAACAAACGCAAAATGAGGCAAGCCCTTGATATTTTGAAACACGGAGTGCAGCATCGTTCAACAAATTTTAAAAAACAATACGAGCACGAACAATATAAATGAACTGTTAAGGAATAATTGTCGTCAAGCAACAATTAAATAATTTTTTTAATTGTTATTTTTGAAATAAATTATAGATAGCCCTGATGTAAGTGTCTTCTTTTCCGTTTTGTTTCTTTTCCCTTGATGTGATAAAAATGCAGTTGATTTTACCCAATTCGGTTATTGTTATCAATCGGTTAATGTTATTAAAATTCTTGAGTCCCGAAGCCATCACGTTAAGCGGAGTCGACTGTATTAGAGATCCCAAACCATATAAGATTACCGTGTTCATGGACCTGATGCAAGTATGACGTCGTGGGTAAGACGCTGTCATAATGGTGAGGGATTGAAGTTTGGAAAATGGCGTACCTAATTAAATGGGGTCGTTCTGATAAGACAACGGATAAAACCAGCGGGAGTGGTCTCCCCTAAACATTCTCGTATACTTCCCCAAAAAGGTGCTGTTTCCCCTACCCCCGCGTGATAAAAAATTCGAACCTAATGTAACCCAGAATCCAATGACTATCAGAAGGTTTTTCATTGCAGATTATAGTGATTGTAAAATATTTACGTAAAGAATCAAATTCAAAGAGATGCGTACAGATTAACACTCTGGGTGGTTCGGTCTCCCTTGTAAAGCGATTCGAAAAGCGAGCGATAGAAGACCCTTTACCTGTTTTTAAAATGTGTCTTCCTCCCAACAGAAGATATTCCGAAAGCGCAGCAGATCCAGTCTCTTCCCCCCTCTGAACTATGGACAGTCAACAACCCCCGTGGAGGGACTAACCTCAAGAATCAGTTCTATTCTGCTTGGAACCTATTCAAACTAGGTTCTACCAGGCTTTAGAGACAGTTCACAATGGAAATAAAAATGCGTGCAGACCGCGATTAAGGCGTGTTTCCGTCCGCACGTTGAAATGCGTGTTTTCCGCTTATGGGGTAGTCCAAGGTCAACGTAAAAATACGTGTGAAACGCTCAGAGGGTTAAAACGCATCTATCACAAATTTCCACTCTTTCCGGCTCAAGGACAAAGTGACGTAATAATTACACGCGCACAGATATTTCTACCAGTACTCATGCGTATGGAGAATCGGAGTAGAAAAATCAATTATGCAATTTGAACGCCTTTATTTAACCGATTTACACAAAAATGGACGAAAATCTACAATCAAGGTAAGAAGGCCACATACCAAATTTCATTTATCTACGTAATTTTGTTAAGACGTTATTCGATTAAAAATATGCGATTTTACAGACCGACAGACAATCAACCCTTCCACAGATTTGGTCCAAAATTTGATACGGACCTACATTCAAGATGATAAAAATGTGTTCGAAATTTTATCCATCTATCTATTCAAGTTTTTGATTTATAGAGTTCACATGAACGCGGACAGACAGACAGACTTCCCGAAAACGGATTTTGTCCAAAATTTGATAACAAACTACAAATTATGTGTAAAGATCACATACCAAATTTCATCCCCGTAGTTCTAATAGTTTTCGAGTTATCGTGTTCACAGACAGACAGACGTAATTCCAAAATGGTGTTTTTCGGACTCAGGGAGGTCTAAAACGTGGAGATTCGACAAAATCTCGAGTTCGAATTTTTTTCACGATTGCAATAATTTCTCTTTGTATACTTCGTATACGAGAAAGGAAAAAAAGGCAATCTGTGTCTCCTGTAATTTCAAAACACTGCACGAAGGATACTTTTATCGCTCGTTATCTCGTAAATATAGCAAAATAATTCCTTTCAGCATTATAATACCCGAAAATTTGAATTTTACAAGAGAAAGGAAAAATATCGCTTTATACACTAGACAATTGAAAGTTAAAGTATAGCAGGACTAAACAAGAAATAAAAAAATATTTTCGCTGTTTCTTTCACAGACTTCAGTATTAAGCGAGAATGCTTATCTTTTTCGTTGTTCGATCGCGGATTAAATTATTTCGAGCAGAGAAAAGACTACTCAACTAATTAGAGATTAAAAGAAAATCAGCACAGAAACACCACCCAAGGCCAAACTCTCCGATTCAGACTAAGGATACTCTAGTAAAGTATTTAGGTTTAAAGAGACTAACAAAAGCCTCCTTCAGCTGAAAAAGCCGTAAAAACTGTAAAACCCATAAAAGTCTGTAAAAAGTTAAAAAAACCAGAAGAAAAAAAACGGTTGAAAACAATACAAAATAAAAAATCAGTCGGGTGATGAAGAAAAAAAGTAAAATTAAAGCACTCAAAAAGTAAACCTCATAAATTTCCTTTTTTAAGTACACCGATCTTTTCTTCAAATACTCTCACACAAATAAAGCAGCTGAAGAAAAAAAAAACAGAATTGTTTTTATGGCATTTTTTTTTAACTTCCCTTCTTCCTTGCTTCCAAGAAAGCGGAAAAAAGAGAGTAAAAAGTAAAAGAAGCAGAGAGATCACCCTTTCTTACTGAGCTCCATTAAAATAATTGATCAAACATTTCTTATCTTTGATTTGGCCATCGAGTGAACAGAACGCGACACGAGAGAGGAGAAATTCTCCGGAATGAAAAAAAATCCAAGAGAAAAAATGAGTTTTAAAATCTGGAGGAGAAAAAAAATTTTGGATGCTGCCTCCCTTAAAAATTCACTGGTATTCATTATAGAAAAGCGAAATAGTTGTTTCTTCGGGAGAGAGAAGATTGTTTGACTCTAACTGTCAAAAAGTCTCATTAATATCGATGGTTTTCATTTTAATCGGAAGAAAGTACATTTTGACGGTTTGTTTCGGAGTAGTGGCAACACAGAATTTTGACGTCTCGTTAAAACACTTCCGATTTTGCTGCTGTTTTTTTCCTTGTTTGTTAAACATCCATAGATGGCGAGATTTGAAAGTGAGTCGAAGTCATTAGCATTGTGTTTGTGTTGATACTGAGAAGTTGACAGTCCATTAGAGGGAATAAAACTCCATGTGATTCATTGTATTCTATTGATTGGCACCGATAAATAAAAGAAGATATTTGAACTTATTTGATTAGGAGGAGTACAAATTATGGAATTTTTGAAATTTGTCGTTTATTCTTTTCTTTGTCCTGTACAATGTATGGACAAATAAAGTACAGTGATACTCTGGTTTTGTCCATAATCCGTCCGAAAACAATCGGCGAAATCCGAAACCGAGTCAATTATTTCCATATGAATCAATGTGAATCCAAGGAATTCGTTCAAGAAACTCCAAAATACAATAACAAAAACACATTTTATGGAGAATAACTATAATGTCAACGCTATAAAAACAATACAAAATTAATATAAAAGGATATAAAAGTGTAATGTAAAGAAGGAATGAGCATTTAACATGGCATTTACATTATTAAATCTTTCTGAAGATGAATTCGTTCAAGAAACTCCAAAATACAGTAACAAAAACATATTTTATAGAGAATAAATATAGTATTAACGCTATGAAAACAATGCGAAATTAATATAAAATACTGATGTAAAGAATGAATGAGCATTTAACAAGACATTTACATTTTTGCATCTTTCTGAAGACTCTTCTTGGCGTATGAAGACTGCAAGGAGGGGAGAGAGTGCTGTAGAAGGAAGGAAATCCTCCTCCACAAGGACATTAAGTGTCAAGGAACTACATGGGGTCACTTCCCTTCTTGGTCTTTTGGCACTAGGACCAGCCTCAAGGTCAGTGAACCCACGTCACACATGAGCAAGCCAAAGAAATCCGAGGCAAGCAGATCAAAACCGAAACAAAATTTTCAGGGGAAAATATTGAAAAATGCCGATACCCAGGATAACTGAAGTCAACGAAAACCGAGGTATTACTGTATTGTAATCGTCGTAAAATTCTATCTACAGCTTATAACGAATTTGTACGTTTTAAATCTCTCCAAGTCCAAAGAGATTTTTCATTGACCTCTATTAGTCTCTGAACACGGTAACTCGTATCTCTACTCAAGAAGACTGTTCATATGTCCGCCCATGTCCATTTGGTCACTATAACTCAAAACCGCTAGAAGATAGAATGATGAAATTTAATGTAGTTCATTATTTCATACGCCAGAGAGTACGTATTACACTGTAAAAAAATCCCGTAAAATTTACGGTTTTAAACTGACAGCTGGGTTGGGTGTGCAAAACAGTAAAAGTTACGAAGTAAATCCGTAGGCACAACGGTTTTTTACCATACAGGAACAAGTTTTTCCCGTAAAAGTTACGAAGTAAATCCGTAGTCACAACGGTTTTTTACCGTATGAAATTAAGTTTTCTCCGTAAAAATTAAGTCATCGAAGTAAGTGACGTCATCGACTGAGTTCAGTTGTTTTTCTCCTTCTGTTCGAGTTGAAATGTGCTTTTGTGTATTATCAATTAGGAATATTAATTAATCAAGGCTTAATTATTAATTTCAATTAGTTTAATTAATATAATTCTTAATTGAACTTACTTGGACGATTTCGATGCAAGATGGTGACAAAACTTCTAACTCCTCCGAGCCGGGGATCGAAACCGCGTTCATAGAAATAAAAGGCAGTCGCTCTAACCACTAGACCACCGGAGGCTTCATAAAGTGAAGTAAAAATAATCTATTTGAGTTTTAAAGTCACTATAGCTCTAGTGACGCCACCTAGTGGTGTAAAAATCAACTATTGCCAGAACACGTGTTTTAAGGTTAGCTTTCATGAGTGACAACAGGCTACTGCAACATGTGTAAACAATAGCGGAGATGGAACCCTATTAAAAACATGAAATGAATGCAATAAAATTACATTTAAGAAAAGGGAAAGTTATGATACGGAAAGCAATACCGTATGACGAAAAATAAAATTTGAACTGACGGTTTAAAACAGTTTATGGCTGGAGCGGAAAACGGTGAAAAACCGTTTTGTCAACAAAACAGCTTTAAACCGTCAAATATACGGAAAAAGTCCGGGAAAAACACGGATATTTTTTACAGTGTATGTGTTTTATCTTACCCAGTAGCACAAAGATGTACAATATTCTACGATATTGAAAACTTTCACAATATCGTATAGCATTAATGATATAATAGCCCAGATCTCTCGGCAATGCTCTGACGTCACCAACAATACAACTCGCGCCATAGCACTGACAGACGTTAAACAGCATTATTTCATTGTTAGAGAACCTAAATTTCAGTAATTTTAAATTTAAAAGAGTCATTGTCGTCCTAATTTCAAATTTAATAGCTCTAAAATAGTGAAATAAAATTTGCTAGTCATTGATATAAAATTTATCTCGCTATGATCAATAGCTCACGAGAAATTTTGAATTATATTAATCCTATATTTCAAATTAATTTCCGTTTTTCAATAGAAAGTAGTAAATTACGCCAGTGGTATAACATGCGCGTGATATAGTTTGGACGCCAAATTGTATCTCAATGAAATCGTGGCGATGTTGTTTTCTTGCCAAGAATTAAATTAGCCACCAGTTACGTGAATCTACCATTCGTGCTCAACCCTCGCCAGTTCCCGTTAATTCCAGCTTACGCGATGACTATCAACAAATCGCAGGGGCAAACTTTCGATCATGTTGGAATTTACCTCGATGTGCCTGTCTTTTCACATGGACAGCTTTACGTTGCACTTTCAAGGTCTAGGATTCCCAATCACGTTAAAATTTACACAAAGACGTCTGAAGTACAAGGAAAATTATTAAACAACGGAAAATACATCACACGGAATGTTGTTTACCAAGAGGGGTTTTGAATAAGGAAATATTTAAATAATATGTAAATAAAAAAAAAATTCCTGTCATAAAACATATGTTTATTTTATTTGTTTTCAATCAATGTTAAACATTTCTCTCGCATATACATATATTTAAACACGTAAAATTTGAAGGGAAATCCCTCGAATGAAGAGGCAATTTGCACCCGTCAAACCATGACGGGTGATTTTCTAGTATGTAAATAATATGTAAATAAAAAAATATTTCCTGTCATAAAACATATGTTTAATTTATTTGTCTTCAATCAATGTTAAACATTTCTCTCGTATATATATCTATTTAAACACGTCAGATTTGACGGGAAATCTCTTGAATGACGAGGCAATTTTCAATCGTCATAATATGACGGGTGGTTTTCTAGTTATATAATAGCGGGCAATATTGTAAAATATCTGGGAACATGCTGTGATAATTAAGATAGTTTGAAAATTTAGTATAAGTATTAACAAAAGCCAGATAAGAGGAACAGGTGAAAAAATAATCGCCTTTAATCGAAGTTCTTTCTCTACGTCCTCTGATATAAATCACCTCGAATTTAATAGTTCTTTTAGGAGTAATGACGCGGCACTTAATGAAGCCGCAACTCCACTTGAGAAAAAAGTCTTCTAACGGTTATCTTCGATTATTTAAGACACAAAGGAAGGACCAGGAACTTTCGCGCGCAATTATTGTGATTAATTAACCTGACGCGAATTCACCTACAAGTTTATATCAAACTAATAAATTGTTTCAGTTTTTTAGAAACAAGAGGAAAAGTCTTTGTAATCACGTGTATACCGAGGAAACTCAAAATGGTACTTGGGAGAACACATCAATACAATGATTATGGTGTTTTTAAAGTGATAATCACTCATTAAAGCCATTAATGTTACATTAATTTGACGTGGATGCACGTTTTAAATCACTAATTTTACAGCTTTAAATACGAATGAAAAATTTCGATGATGGGGTTTCTCCTGTATGCTTTGAATTTAAGGAAGATAATTTTAATATTTGATGAATGTGAATAATTTTTTCTTTTAAAATTAGGTAATAATTTCAATCTGTAGCGGTTACAATTCATTGCCTTCTCCTCTTTATGGTAGGTGGCGCTACTAGAGTCATCCGGGTTTTTCCCATGATGCCTCTCTCTCTTCTTCTTCTGTGTACTTGTCTTGTGTTGTTGTTCTCTGTCTTGCATCTTGTACCTTTTAATGCAATGTGCCGTGGAACTTAGCCATCTAATAAAAATGGTTCCTGAAATTGAATTATTTCTTCAACAGCGGCCTTCCATGTAAACATGAGTCTCGTCCCTCTACAAATCTGATTATGTAATCAATAATTTTTAATCTGAATTAATTGTTGTGCAGGGTAACTTGATCTATTAGAAATATTATCAGTCATCAAATTCGATGAGATAGTACTAGATTTCTCATTTAATCGTGCTTAGTATATTTCTGTTTGTTTGATTTTTGATTAAAATTTCTGCTTTTATTGTTTGTTTTTCTGGTAAAGTTTTGTCTAAAGCAGACTTCGTTGTTCTAGCCCTCTTGGCATTTAAATATAAAATTATCAAAAAGCTAAACGCAAGACGAAACGATACTTTTTCGCATTTCTCTAAAAAGTAAAAGACGAATACTAAATGTGCCGTAATTTAACTCCTCCTAATCAAATAAATACAAACATCTTCTCTTATTTATCATCGCCGATCAATAAAATACAATGAATCACAGCGATTTTTATTCCCTCTAATGGACTGTCAACTTCTCAGTATCAACACAAACACAATGCTAATGACTTCGACTCACTTTCAAATCTCGCCATATATGGATGTTTATCAAACAAAGCAAAAAACAGCAGCAAAATCTGAAGTGTTTTAACGAGACGTCAAAATTCTGTGTTGCCAATACCCCGAAACAAACTGTCAAAATGTACTTTCTTCCGATTAAAATGAAAACCATCGATATTAATGAGACTTTCTGACAGTTACAGTCAAACAATCATCTCTCTCCCGAAGAAACAACTATTCCGCTTTTCTATAATGAATGCCAGAGAATTTTTAAGGGAGGCTGCATCAAAAAAACTTTTTCTCCTCCTGATTTTAAAACTCCTTCTCTCTCTTGGTTTTTTTCATTCCGGAGAATTTCTCCTCTCTCGTGTCGCGTTTTGTTCACTCGATGGCCAAATCAAAGATAAGAAATGTTTGATCAATTATTTTAATGGAGCTCTGTAAGAAAGAGTGATCTCTCTGCTTCTTTTACTTTTTACTCTCTCTTTTTTCCGCTTTCTTAGAAGCAAGGAAGAAGAGAAGTTTAGAAAAAAGGCCATAAAAACAATTCTGGTATTTTTTTGCTTCTGTTGCTTTATTTGTGTGAGAGTATTTGAAAGAAAGACTGGGTGTACTTAAAAAAGGAAATTTATGAGGTTTACTTTCTGAGGTTCTGCTTTAATTTTACTTTTTTCTTTATCACCCGACTGATTTATTCTTATTTGCGTTTTTTTCCCAACTGTGTTTTTTTTTCTTGGTCCTTTTAACTTCGGTCTTTTATGGGTTTTACAGTTTTTAGTACTTTTCAGCTGTAGGGGGCTTTTGTGAGTCTCTGAGAACCTAAATACTTTACTAGTAACTTTAGTCTGAATCGGAGAGTTTGGTGTTAGGTTTTTTGTGTTGATTTTGTCTTAATTTTTAATTAGTTGTATAGTCTTCTCTGTGCTCGAAAGAATTTAATCCGCAATGGAGCAATGCAAAAAGTAAGACTGTCGCCTTATGTTAGAGTTTATATAAGAAATAAAGTGAGAATACTTTACCGTTAATTATTTGTATAGTGTCTTAAATATTCATCACTTATGTTTAACCTCGGTTAATGTGGAGTTTACGGTACCCACCTTTTTCTCTCCAATTTTTCTTGGCGCAATTTCATGTGCCGTCGCCAAATACTGTTTTGGATGTGCGGTGTGCTTTTCATTGCTCTCTTGCGCGTGCGTCACCTGAAAAGGAGAGAATGAGCAAGTAATGCCTGAGGCATTTCAAGCGTGTAGGGTGGAAAATTTTTTAACTTAAAAAAACATCAGCGGCTTCGCTTTCAGCATAGCAGGAAACTAGTAGCTTCGCTTTTTCATCGAACGTTAGGAATTTAGGTTTTTAAAAAAATTCCGAAAACGAGAATTTCCGCACGCAATGCCTGCGGCATTTCAAGCGTGTACAGGACAATTTTTTTAAGTTGAAAAAATATCAACATCTTCGCTTTCAACAAAGTGGGAAAATAGTAGCTTCGATTATTCATTTATAACCGAAACACACAGAATAAAATACACAGTACTGAACCGATATTCAAACAGAAGAATTCCAAACGAAGTTTTATTCAAATTCGAATGAATCGACAAATCACATCGAAGAGATGAACAATAGGGTCCAATCGAAACGAGGCCCAATATGGTGTGATGTGCAGAACTCCGATGAAAAGGTTAATTTCCACGCATGCGCGTGTGTCACTCTTTAAAAATATTATTGCGCAACCAAAACAAATGTTCTCTCATCTCCGTTCTTGGTGGCAAAGAGTTGGCGATACTAAGAGGAACGAAGTAAGTGGGTACCGTAAACTCAACCTTAACCTTAACATTTAGGCTATGGGGACTTAAACCAGAAGAACTGTGTTGAATGCGGGGAGTGAAATTCGCACTTGTGTCTGGTACAGCAGTTGTACCGACCCGCATTCAAAGGTAAAATATTTTCTGGTACAGCAGTTACGCCTATGGAAAAGTTTAAATCTATTTTATTTTTTAATTGGAAATACATAAAGATAAAATATTGTAATCGTCGAAAAGTGCAGCATCGAAATTTGAGATGATTACACACGTTTTAGACCTCCCTGAGTCCAAGAAGCATATTTTTAAAATTATGTCTGTCTGCCGCTCTGTATCTTTGTTTATTATTCTATGTAATTTTTTCTTCTTTTTTTCTCAATAATGTTTCTATGCACCCCCATCCAAACTGCAATCCGGAGATTTTTATCTCTGGAGTCAGGGGTGTGTCCTAGTGTAATGTGATTTAACATAATGTTTCTCTGTCTGTATGTGAACACGATAACTCAAGAACTTTTGGAGTTAGACAGATGAAATTTGGTTTGTTGTCTTTGCATCACATGTGTAGATTTCTATCAAATTTTGAAAGAGATTCGTCCACAGGTTCCTCCCCGAGCTCGAAACATGGATTCTGTGTCTTTCTCTGAACGCGATATCTTAAGATATCTCCAACAGGGCTAGAGGGACGAGATAAGTGGTTTAAGTAGTAAGTTTAGTTAAGTTTAAGTGGTTTTCACTTTGTCTTATTTGTAGTCTATTTTCGTTATTGAACGAAATAAAAGTTTGTCTGTCCGTCCGTACCACTCAACTCCGTTTCTATGTGAATGCGACAACAGTAAAACGCATCGTCTCCGGCAAATGAAAGTCTGTATATGATTTTTTTCACCAAACCTTTAGATAGAGGGTTCACAGTTAAAACGAAACAAGTCCATATGGTTCATTTCTAAACAAAGGAGGCCGCGGTGGCCTAGTTGTGGAAAAGTTTCTATTTCGCACAAGCTAATCAGGAGAATTCTTAACTTATTTAGACTTCAAAAATGTAAAAAATGATAATGTACTTACCTGCCATCGAAATGATATCATGCAGTATGGGATTCAATATCTTTTATTTCCTGTGGACATGGAGATCATGTTGTACACATAATATATCAATGGCCCACGCTCTTATGCTCATTAGATAATTATACATTAATCACTCCTAAATATATTATATTACTATAATGTGCATCTCTTCGGCTTGCAACAGAGTGCACATGAGTTATTTTACTTCAGCTCCCGAAAATGTCCCTGAAAAATGTGTGACACCTCACAGTGGGAGCGTCGCTGATAGAACTGACTTTTCTCGCCCACAGCAAGAAGTCAACTGGCAAGAAAGGTTAAAGGCCGAAGGAGGGTCCTCTCCCATCCGGCTAGGCCCTCACAGGGTTCAACGGACCGACCTCTCTTACTTTTGTGGGGAAGTTCGTAACACTAGTGTTAAGTCTCGGCCTCGGAGCCGGAAGCTGCCAAGTTCGATACCGATTCCACTGAAGATCCGTCGTGTATTGGGCCTGTTGCCCGTGAACTCATACGTAGAGGGTTAAACGTCCTCCCGCTGGTGTGATGAGAAAGTTTGGAAGGGGGGTGTCAGCTCAGGTGTCGTCCTGGTCATCTGAACGGGATTGAAAATCATGAGATCCGTCCAAAAACATCAGATTACTCGCGGCAGTCCCGACCCTGCACAATATCCTCAATTTTCAAGAGGGATGACAATTTTATAAGGAAGTATACGAGATAATCTAAAGGAAACCACTACGCTGCTTAATAATGGTAAATTAAAATATCATTGGGATCGAGATTGATTTAACCCTTTGCGGACAAGTGACTTTTAGAGCACTCAGATCAGGTTGGCGCACTTGAAAGCACCATCTCTTTCTCTCCTACTCTACGCTTATTTAACTCTACGCTTTATTTTTTATGATATAACAAGATTAGAGGTTGAATGGGTGGATGATACAAACATTTGCGTTCATTCTGAATCGCTATACTCTTCGTGAATTGGATTGTCATAGTCTCAAAGTCAGTTTCATGGCCCTATACTCAGTCGAGATATAATGCAACAGATTCGCCCTCAGCTTGTCTCTCCTTGCTTATTTCTTCCAAAACTTTAACTTAAACTTCTTTAATAATGGTAAATTAAAATATTATTGGGATCGAGATTGATTTAACCCTTTGCGGACAAGTGGCTTTTTAGAGAACTCAGATCAGGTTGGCCCAGTGTAAAGCACCATTTCTTTCTCTCCTACTCTACGCTTTATTTTTTATGATATAATACGATTAGAGGTTGAATGGGTGGATGATACCAACATTTGCGTTTGAATCTGAGTCACCATATTCTTCTTGAATTGGATTGCCATAGTCTCAAAGTCAGTTTCATGGCCGCTATACTCAGTCACTTGTGGCAACAGCTTCGTCCTGCGTGCGCTGTCTACCTTGCTCATGCGTAGTGGAGATCTGAGTACTAAAAAGCCTCAAGCATCGTCTGTCATCTCGCTCTTTGCTCTTGCTATGATTTATGTTCCTGTGGTCGACATGTTAATTCAATTATCATTTACTTTACTTTTACCTTTATCTTGTTAAGTTTATTAAAGTTATAATTGTTATCATGAGTTAGCTTCTTCAGTGTTGCGTGAAGTTTCCTCACACCTGCACGAGCCAGTTCACACATGCATACCTGTCAACGGTGGTTTCTACCTTCCAAGTTACCTTGCCTAATGAGATGCAGTAGCCACTCTTTGTTGCAGTAACTAGAACAGAAAGTAGATCCTGGCCCTGGTTCTATAGACATAGTGATAACCATGTTAGCCTATTCACCACCGCATCTATCCAAAGTAGCAACCTTAACATTTGGTTTGCTAAACACTTCTCCATCGAGATATAATGCAACAGATTCGTCCTCAGCTTGTCTCTTCTTGCTTAGTTCAAATAAAACAGCCGAATATTGCTCTGTAGAGATAATTTCCCGCCGTTTGTTGATAGCAAGATTGGTTTACGGAGACGATGAGACCGAACTGACTGATTCCTGGTCAGCAGAAACTGTCGGAGCCAGTAGGAGAAATGTTAATACGAGGTTAGAAGGGTGGAGAGCACTCCACTTTCTATAGATTTTATTTGGCGCACTCTGTACGCCGTCCCTGTCCGCAAAGGGTTAAACAAAGAAATTCATTAAGATTATTGTACAAAATTAATTTAATTTGTATCGAAATCAAATATATTTCCAAAAATGTTTCCAGGAGGTGAAAAACTTCAAGATTCTTCAAAATCTCGGGATTGCAACGTCTTGCAGTTATGCTTAAAAGAACAGTCACGGCCAAGTTAAATTTTAACATAATTTATTGATAATTCTTCTGGAGTAAATATAGAGTTATAAACAAATATCAAAATTCTAGGTTATTATTAATATAATAAATTAAGCCCCAAGGCGGGGTGTCCATTCACTAATATAATAATTAGCGGGTTTCGCTAAAGTGTCCAAATCGGATCTTCGTGGAAAAATGCGACCACCACTTTGGCTGTCGGAATGTCATCTCCTCTTTTGCTGCTCAGTCCCGACTTTATATCGCAACAGAGAAGAAAAAACAATTGCATTCTCACGGGAACACACTTGTCAACACAAAAGCCACCTGTTTAGGAATGTTGCCTATGGTGCAATCGGTAGATAAAAGTTCGGTAATGAAAGGCAGTAACCCGTCAATAGAGGGGATGAGGATTCCAGGTGCTTGAAGGACCGTCAGCATGAAAGGTAAGGGCAGGTGTCTATTGTTCAGACGAATCTCAAAGTAACCAGCGCCTGGGAACGCACACACCCAGTCTTAAATCAATGTCAGCTGTCGGAGGAGGGCATACGTCACAAGATCTAACTTTTTCGACGAATGCAATACTTTCTATACTTCGCATAGGAGGATGTAATCATTTAGGCGAAATTAATTGCTTAATTTTTGAAAGATAAAAAGATATTCACAGCCATTTAATTTTTAATTCCTGTTTCATATATTCAAAGAATACGAGGGTAAACACCAGCCTCGACATTTTTCATTCCCACCAAAATTCCAAAATTGGTGAGCACCAACGTATATTCACGTCACATTAATGTAACATTAATGGTTTTAATGAGTGATGTTCACTTTAAAAAACGCCTTAATCATTGCTCTTATGTGTGCTCCCAAGCACCATTTTGCGCTTCTTCGGAATACGCGTAATTACAAAGACTTTTCATCTAGTAGCTAAAAAACCGAAACAATTTAATAGTTTGATATAAACTTGTGAGTGAATTCGTGTCAGGTAAATTAATCACAATAATTGCGCGCAAAAGTTTCACGTCTTTACTTTGTTTCTTAAATAATCGAAGATAACCGTTAGAAGATTTTTTTCTCGAGTGGAGTTGCGGCTTCATTAAGTGCCGCGTCATTACTCCTTAAAGAACGATAAAATTCGAGGTGATTTATCAGCAGAGGCTGGAAAACAACTTCGTTTAATAGCTACTGTTTTTATTTTCGACCTGTTCCTTTTCTTGCTTCTGTTGAACACAGTAGAATTTTTCTGCAGAAGTTGCAGCACAAACTATAACAGATAACACACACATAAACACTACGTCTCCCTGTAAATATACTATACATTTTTAAAGCATCAAAGATTATCTGATAAAAATAAATAATTTAGAAATCAAGTATCCTGCTTGCATCGGAGGAATAGCAGTTAAATAACACGTTATAACAAACATTTACATAAGAATAAGTCAGAAATTTGTTTAAGGGGAGTTGGAAAAGTCCGTTAACCCTCTAACCCTGTTACTGCGATGTACCTCTTCTCAAAATCTGTTATAGATTCATGTTTGAAATTTTTTATGCAGTCAGAAATTTGTTTAAGGGGAGTTGGAACCCTAAGTCCGTTAACCCAACCCTGTTACTTCGATGTACCTTTTCTCAAAATCTGTTATAGATTCATGTTTGAAATTTTTTATGCAAGTAAAGTACATCTTTCTCATTATACTGAAATGGGCTTCTGTTTAATTTTAATATTTTTATAAATTTACAAAATATTTAATTAGACATAGTGAAATTTTACCCTATTTTGACACAAAAAATTTGTAAAAAATAAAAGTTGAATTTCTTTTAAGAAGCTCATTTCAGTATAATGAGGAAGGTGTACTCACTTGTATAAAAAATTTCGAACATGAACCTATAAGAGACTTTGATAAAAAGTTCCTCGAAGTAAAAGGGTTAGGGTTAACGGACTCAGGGTTCCAACTCCCCTTAAGAAAATATTTTATTTTATAAAAAAAATAACATATCGCCCTCTATATTGGCAAAATAGGTAGTATTGATTAAAGTAGTGTCGTATAGAAGAGAAATAGTACCCAATCAAAGCAACTGAATATCTATAAGATTCCTTAAATATATAAGGGTAAACTTTGTCGAGATTCAGATTTACCAGTACATTTCACCGCTATGTAGCTCTGTATGTTGTATAATCGAGTTTCGCATGGTCATATTGTTATATCCAGACTATAGACCACCTTCATGACTATATCCTTCGTAGTTCTGATGTTAAAGGGGCAAAAGGGATATTAATGAACATCATTTATACAAAAATACAGTTTTTGAAGCATTTAAACGAATTTATATAATCCTTTTTGCCAGATTTTGCTGCTAAAATCTCCTTAGTCACTTTTAAAATTCAGATTTGGACGAATCTTTTTAATTTCCCGGGAGGCAACAAACTGTATCAGTGTAATATCTAAAATATACAAAATTCTGGTGTAATCCATAAGAAAACGGCTCGCGTGTCCTTGCAGTAGAAGACCCAAATTAAGTGAAGCCCCACTTCCCCACGAATTACCTGTCGATACCACCAGTGGCCTACATGTGTCACAGAATGTACAAGAA